>JAXIUT010027186.1:0-15990 GCA_035586675.1 Eurytoma californica | reverse complement strand
CCAGAGATCCAACGCACTCACACTACCGCAGTGCACAACACTCAATACAGTGACTCGCAGAAGAAGTGTCACTACGCTAACGCACAACGCGGCCGAGAAACACGCACGGTAAAGCGGGGAGAATAATCGAACTCGACACGAACGGCGTAAGGACGGCACGCTTCTACACGGATGTTTCGGCAGAAATCTACTACAAATATACTGTACAGAACATAGAAGAAGCGCCGCAATGCTCGACGTTACTCCTAGGGGCTCTGAGACAGAAGTGTCAAGCTGAGGATCGTCTCTTCCCCGGGTTCACCTACAGGTAGTGGTGGGAGAATTCGCCAGTAACCCTTAGCGGCTTCTGGCCGTGGCGCGCGGACAGATTTTTGCTACCGCGGCCCGCGCGTGGGTTTTCCGAGGGTCCCGGTCAGGCCCGAGCGGCCGCTCGGCTCGGGTCGCCCGGCGCGCGCCCGCGGTTTATTGCTTTATAGCCGCCACGTGTGCGCCAGTTGCCGCGCGAAAACATAGGGACTGTTGTTCGAGCGGTTGAATGGAAACTGGGAATTTCCCGACCTCAATAAAGAAAGGGAAGAGTACCTCCTTTTGCCGTTTTGCTGGAAATAGTCACGTTTACAGCGGTCCTTACTTCCCGAACCCGCCTTCTAACTTAAATATAGTATTCCTCAAATTATTCTTTCTACATTAATATAAATTCATACTTAAAAAGCGCAATAAGCGCGAACAATAAGTTTAGTTATTTAAAATCGTTTTTCTGATTAATTTACCATAAATTAGTTTTTAAGTGCATTTTCAATCGAATTCAAATAAAACTTACTATTATTATATTGATGTCTGACTGTATCGGTCTGTATCTACTTGCATGTACTTTTAATAATTTTCCTTTAATTTTAAGGCAAACACTGAGTAAAAATCACTTAGGTATTTTTTTAAATACTTATATTTTTATAAAAAACTAATATTTTTAAACTCTGTCGGTGACTAATGGGAAGCGAAAGAGTTTGAACTTTGAGAAGTACGAGTTATAAGCTGCTAAAGTACCACCGGGCATAAAATACCCATGTGCGTACTTTACGACCTTTTTGAAGTATGTACCTCAAAGGTTAAGTGAAAATTCAATTTTCTAAATGAAAAATATTCAAAACTATTTCCTGCAATAGACTTATGATTATATAATCGCTGCACTTTAAAAAATATTTTCAAAAAGGAACAAATTCATCGTAAAACAAATTTATGATTTTTTGCAACACGCTTATAATAAATTGCAAAATAATCAAAAGTCAGTCTGCGTGTCTGCTTGTGCCTTTCTTCGGGGGGAAAAGCCCCTCGCCACATCCAAACTCAATTTTCAGTACGGCAATAGGAAAGAAAATCCGCGCATTTGCATAAAATGCTCCTGATTCCCGGTGGGATTGGGATTTTTTCCCCCGTGTACACTTACCACTCGGCGGCGTCTCGAATAAACGCGCGGAAGGATTAGAATGCTGCAAGCTCGAGCGTTAAGCGATCGACTCGAGCCCACGGCTCTCATTGGATGAAGCGATTCGCTTGGAACATAATGGCGCTGGATTCCGCTGCTCGGAGGAAAATCGCTTTTTGATTTCGTTCGAGAATGCCTTTTACACAAAGGCCAAGGAAAATACTTACACAGAAAGTAGCGGTAAGGTTGTGTTGAAATATATGTTTATTGTACTTCAGGGCAATTTTGTATCTTCGCTTCCTATAAAAACTACGCATCTCAAAAGGGTCTATTTTAAAGCACTACGGCTAAAGTTAGAGTATCATGCCAAAAATATCAAGAGTTTTTTCACTCTAGTACTCTAAAAAAAGAAATTAAAATAGACCTTTTTGAGATGTGTTAGTTTTCGTAGGAAGTGACGATATGAAGTATAATTTCATTATAATAACTTATTTCCGATCGTGTCTTTTAAATGACAATAGTGCATATATCATAATAAGCATAAAAGTTTCGATAACCTCGAAATATCAAAAAAACCTAAAATTAAAACATAAAAATACAAAGTTATAAATTTTTGGGTACATTTAGAAGAAAAGTTGATGTAATATTGTACGGAGCAAAAAGCGCGCGGAAACAAAAATTACGCGCAGTGACCGAAAAAAAATTCCAGCAATAATAACCGGCGATCATGAGCCCGACGGAGTAATAAAAACGTCCTCCTTACGCGGCGCCCTCGAGAAGAAAAATGTAAAGCGACACTCGGCCATATGTATTTTGCGGAGCGTCCAATTTCATCATCGAAGAAGAAGCAAAAAAAAAAAAAAAAATAAATAAAAATAAATAAATCATCCGCATGCGGGAAGAAGAAAAAACGAGGAGAGTATCTCCGGAATCATCCCTCTCGCAGTGGTACAGAAGCGTCGGTGAGGGGTGAGGGGGTTGCGCTCGCAGCCTCAATAAAGGCCGACAAAAAAGGCCGAAACGGGGGAGGTTCGCCGATAGGCCGCCGCGCGTCGAGTGATTTATAAGCTTTAAAATTTCAATCGCCCCGCCCCCCCTCCCTACTCGGGAGGCGCCCCTTTTCCCGTCGACAAATCGTTGGCGATAGCGAAAATCATTCGGCGATGCAAGCTCCGGAATAAAGGATCGCCCCCACCCCCCGTAAAGATAGTCGCCGTGTATCGATTACCAGCGCTCGACGTGTTTTGATTAATCATCGCGGGACTTAGGCGACGGGTACAGGTCCGGCCAAAAAAATTTAGAAGCCAATGACCGCCGCGGAATTGCGACGGGGGTGCCGAGACGAAATGGGCTGAAGAGATAGATAGGATGATGCGGAAAAGCTGGGTAAGTAAAATGAGAGAGATCTAAAAAATTTGCCGGTAATAAAGTTGTTGCTGACAAATACTGATGACGGATAGGATTTAAAATTTGATGCTTTGATGATTACGTATGAATTGCGATAAGAGATTCAAGCTGGTGTAGAAAATAATACCCATTGGAGATCTGCATGTGTATTTTTGTACTGCACACGAAGTAAAAAGTTCTACTAAAAATTTCAATAATCTACTTAAAAGTTTTCACAGACTGCTTTTGCCTGACAAAATTACAAGAGTTTCTTGAAAATGTTACTATAATTTCTTTTAAAATTTTCTGGAAATCTAAGAAATTATACTATAACTTCCATAATGATATTTACAGGAAACTGTTGTAATTTTTCCAACCAGGACATTCTGTAAGAAAATTTGAATAGGCTATTAAAACTTTTAGAACAGCTTTTTTCTCCGCATAGGATTTATATTTCATATACAATTTTACGCAAACATAATGATTACTTTTTGAAAAGTCATAAAACTATTACATTGAGGATCGGATATTGCTGAAAATTTACCGCGGAGTCAGATACTGAGATAATAATTTTTGAACTAAGGTAATACCATTGTAATGCCTGTCCTCAATAGTATTGCAATATCGGAATAGTCAAACAATGGGAGAATACTCAAACGATAACGTTCTGCTGATATCATCGCAAGTTTCACGTTAGTAATAGTATGGAGTATTATCAAATGTGTAGCCGTCGAAATGTGCATTGAAATTTTTTCTAATTATAAAGAAAAATGAGGATCAACATCGGAAAATTTAACAGAAAATTATAGAATGAATTTCATTTTATCTGAAAGCTTCTATTCATGCAAAAAACGCGTATAAAAATAATTGAATACAATAAAATAGAAGATAAGAGGACAAATAAAGAATAAAGAATAATAAAATCATAAATGAATAATTTAAAAAAATAATTTAAAAAATGAATAATTTAAAAAAAAAGTGTTTCGTGTTTATTTTATTTTAACAACGAAAATTATCAAGGCACTTCATAGAAAGAGAATTATTTTTAAAAATGAAAAATTATGCTGCAGAAAAAGCCATTATCTTAAAAAAATCACTTAATTTACTTTAGAAATAATGAGCGAAGCTACTTTTTTCAAGCAAAACATTTTATCCTTTATGCGCGGCTCAGAGTAGACTAATAAAGTTTATACTCGCTTTTAACTCTCTTCACTGCACCACGATAAGGACAAGCTATTAATATTTTACATTAAGTTATGATAGTAATACTTTAATTTACAACAAGTACGATATTTTTAATAGCACACATTTTTCGTTACAAAGTTAAATATTTATTTACTTATTAAAGGAAATTTCTTCCCTGCTATTATAAAAAAAGTGCAACAAAATTATGAAGTTACTACACGAACTTTAAATTAACCGAATCGACAGAAAACATGTTTGCACTTTGGCCAGAAATGCGGGCAAAACAAATACGAGCGGGATAAAGAAATTTAGAGGCTGCTTTATATCGGAGGTAGGGAGCAGAAGCGATCGGCAAGTGAATAATCTAACGGGGGTAATCGCGCAGCCGATGCAATGGCCTCTATAACCGGGCCAATGGGATGCGCCGTTTATTATTCCGATGTCGAGGTGGGCTCGTGCCCCGCGCTACCGCAAAGCAGCTCAGAATGTGCGCCGGCGACCGCTGAACCAGCGGAGGCGATTCTGGCTCTTCTATCGCTCCGCTGAACAGGGAGAGAATGAATCCGGCAAGATTTAGTTCGCCGATCGGCCATTTTAAAGCGATGTGTTAAGCCGCTCCGATAAATAAAACGCTAAGTCATTGATATGGCGAAGGAGTCAATCAGGGGGTGCCTGTACGAGTGTGAGTTTTTATAATCAAAATGCGATAAGCGTCGTGACAATGATTTTTTTAAATTGCGAGAAAAATTGGTTTTACTTAATGGTGGAACAAAGTCCTACTAACAACGGAAGTAGATTAAGAATGAGTGTAACATTGGATTATAATATTCTTAGAACAGCTATTGTCGTTGTCTGACCATATCAGATTGTTACTACTTGTTAACTCAATTAATAGTTTATATATTTTCTAACAAATGAAGATTCAGTTTTTTTAATGAACATTATTTATCTCACCGTAAGAGAAAAAGAATAATGTAACTTTTTCCATGTCTGACTATATCAGGCTGGCACTACTTATCAACTTCAATTGATAATATTTTTATAATTTCCATCGGAGAAAGATGTCAATTTTCTAATAAAATGTCATTTCTCATAAGAGGCACCAACTATCTATATCTATGTTTTTATTCCCAATGCCTGACTCCATCAGACGGTTACTACTTATTAGCTTTAATTGGTAGAATTATTTTAATATTTTCCATCATATAAAGATGTCAATTTTTTAATGAAATCATTCCTCACACTGAAAGAGACAGGCAAACAATTAATCTAAGTGGTTTTTATTTTCAATGTCTGACTGTATTCGGCTTTTACTACTTCTCTATTCTGATTAATAGTACTTATTAAATAGTTTTCTAGTGAAGAAGATAATTTTGTTTAAAAAAAAAGTATCTTACACCAAAACAGACACAAAATCACGTATCAATTTGTTTTCTATTTCAAATGTCTGAGGGTGTATGTCTATTTCTACTAATGTACTTAATCATAATAAGTCATAAATAAGTATTTTCCTTTCATAATTTCTTTCAAGCATAAAAATCAGATTTTTTATGAAATACTATTCCTGGCATTAAAGATGCAAAAAAGTATATATATATCCTATTTGTTTTCTAGTCCTGATGTCTGACACTGTCCGTCCGTTTCTACTTATGCATTTTGAAAGTAAACTGTAAGAATTAGATGCCTTTTACTTATTTCTGAAAATGCTACTTCAAGGAAAAAGTCTTTTTAAAAAATAATTTATTAATAATACATACTTTTCTTACTTCAATTATTGTAGTATAATTTAGTCAAATCATTGAAAACATGAAATCAAGAAAGAAATATATTTCTATATTCGTGTCGCTCTGGTCTAACGCATTCGAAACATCTCATGATAAATTAAAGACCGCAAGTGAATATATTCGCGAAGCTCGCGGTTCTTTATTACCGGGACAGGTACATTTTGCACCAGGCTCGCGTGTCCTTTGAAGGCTAACGCGGGCGAGCGTGTGTCCGAGACAGGCGGTCCAGCGGTCCCTCTGAAAAATGAAAGGCATGAGAGAGGTGGAGGGCGGTCGCCGACGCCGACGAGAAGTCGAGTACGGCCGGACGCTAAATACGTCTCTTTTATTTCGGACGGAACCAGCGTCGTCACGTTAGACCCGCATGCATGTTTCACGGGAAGGGGGGGGGGGGGGCAAGCAGTCACGGCTGACCCTGACGATAGCCCGGCGAATTTCGTTCTTTCTCCTCTTCGCTCCGTCTCCCTCCTGGGCCTTCGTTAGGCTAAGTGCTAAGTGTCGCGCGGCGCAACAACTGGCCTCGTTAATTATTGGAGGGGCTCGAGTGGCCCCGGGCCTCGCCGTCCTCTCCAGCGATGTCACTTTTAGGATTACTGCAACGCAGTTTGTTTGACGTTAATTTTTCATGGGACCCACCGTTCACCTTTTTTCTCCTCTCCTTCACCCCCTCCCCTCTCTCTTCCTCGTCAGGGGCACGTATTTACGATTTCATGAGCTAACGAATTGTTATGCAATTTTGTTTTATTAAAGTTTAATGCGGTAATCCCAACTGCGGGGGTGGCGCATGAATAATTTACGCTGTCACAAACGACGTACATTTTTGCGCTGAATTTTTCAAGCTTAATTATATGAATTATTTCGCCCGGCTCGTAAAGAGAGAAATCCTTCGTAAAATTAAATGCAGGGCTTGTAAGCAAGCGATGAAGAAAATTGAAAAAATTTCGCATCTTGGATAATTTTTGTACATTACGTAGGGGTTTCAATTTACACTTAAACTTTATTTACTAAAGTTTATTTATATAGTTTTTCAGGTAAATTTTCGAGGAATCACAATTATTATTCATACTAAATGTAAAAAACTTAACTTTATCTTAAAGAAAGTTTCACTACTGCCAGTAAGTTGAGACACTATTTAAATTACCCATTGTATTTTCTGTCATCTTCAAAAATAAAATAAACAAAGAACTGGTCCTGTCACTATTGATTGGAAAAGCTGTCAATCATTATCAACCGGTATAATTTCCAATATCCTAATTTCACCACTAGAGGAGGTTTAACTACTAGTACGTTATGCTGAAATAAAAATAAGTTAATAAAAATCATGTCTCAATTTTTCTATTCTTAACGTTTGGTTATATTGAATTGTTACTATTTATTTACTTTAATTAATAATATTTTTAACACTTTTCATCAAGTGAAGCAATTAGTTTTGCTCACACCAAAAGAAACAGAAAAATCTACCATCTCTTATATGTCATCGTTTTACATGTCTAATGTCTGACCATATCAGACTGCTACTACTTATGAATTTTAATCAAATAGAGTATTTTTAATATTTTGCGTCAAGTGGAGAACCCAAATTTATTAATAAAAAAAGTATTCTTCGCGACAAAAGGAACATACAAATTAAGCATTAATTTGTTATTTAGCCTTATAAATTCTTTTTTAGTAGTATGTATTGCTTCCTCCTTGAGGAAGCTTTGTATTTTGTATTTGTATGTATAATAGAATAAAATTATTCCGCCTCACAAAGCATAAATAATGAGAGTAATGAAAAAATTACTAATTTCAAGTAGTTCTCGTAGCAAATAATAAAGAGGCATCAAAATCATGTATCAAGAATTTTGTTCTTAAAGACTTTAAATAATAGTCTTTTTTAACACAAGTCAATTTTGCGAGTCACTTCAACCAAAACATAAATAACTAAATAAATCCTCCGAATCCAAAACCATCATTTACAAAAAAAAAAGACATCCCACAAATCCAGTATAAAAGCCTTCACTCAAGGGCGACTAAGACGGGAATCGCGCAATTCCCACTTGACGCGGCGAAGCTTCGCTGCCCGTTGGGCTGCAGGTCGGGGATCCCGTTTTCCGGCTGCGCCTGGGAGCGCGCGCATGCGGGTATTAGTCCGGGGAGCGCGCGTGCGCCTCCTTGAAATTCGGCCGCGCTATCTCGCATGTGTTACACACCGTCGGCGCGTATCTGGCCGCGTATACGTATTAATCTCCGCGGAGACTAATTAATTATTGACTTATCGCACGACGACTATCCGTCCCTGCGGGAGCTGCCGCCCGCGCTGCTCGTACGTGGATGGAGCTTCCCTCTCCCTCCCCCCCCCCTCCCCCACTGCTCCCCCCGGTAGTCCCGGAATTCATTGTTCGCGCGGCGCCGACCTCGCTCCTCGTTACGCCGTATCTCCTGCCTTGGTTACGCCCGCTTCCGCATGGAATTTTCATTCGGATCGGCGATTGGTCGGACTCGCTTGATTCTCGATTGTGACGAGCGGGAATTTGGGAAATATTAATTGAGCTTCCTCGAGTTTCGCGGAACTTCGACGTTCTGCTCGCGATGTGAAAGGGAAAATCTTTTCATAATAGTAACAAAAGTAATCGTGTGCATGAACGCTAATCTTTGGCTTTCCACGAAAGGAGCTTTGTAATAGTAGCAGAGTTGTTTTAAAAAATATATTAGAAGCGTTTTTTGCGATTTTGCTGATCACATTATAAAGTTTTATTTCACATTATAAGTGAAACAAAAATAAGATAGGAATTTTTTTTATTTATAATGTCCGACCATGCCTGTTTGTTCTACTTATGCTTTTTTAAAACAAACAGTAGGTCGTAGGACGTAGATTCTTTGAATAAACAAGTCCGATTTTTAGTGAAAATTTATTTTTAATAATAATAATAATTATTATTATTATTATTATTATTATTATTATTATTATTATTATTATTATTATTATTATTATTATTATTATTATTATTAATGAACCAAGGCTCATTTCCTTCGATTTTTAATCGAACTTTTAATCGAGTTTTGACAAATAAAATGATGGAAAAGTTTCTTTCATTTCTGTTATTTTTATAACGATTTTTCTGATGCATTAGGATTTAAGTTGGTATCTTAATTTTCCTGAATGAAGTGAAATCTAAAATTATTTTCGGTTAGGAACTGTCAATCTAGCGGCGGCGGTTTGTTTTTATTGGAATAAAAATGCACACAACTCGTTCATGAAAATATTGACTGAAGAGTAATAAAAAAGAATATTTTATTAGTTAGCCATAAATAAGTAATCACACTTTATTGTGTTGTATACAGTAAAAAATTCATTAGCTCATAAGTTAATGTTTTCCTCGTAACTGGATAACAAAATTGACATGTTTTCGGTTTTTAATAATCAATTTTGTTTTATTTCGCAACGAACATTAAATGAAAAGGGAATTTCCCTAAATTATTTCTTTGATGCCTGAAATTGCTTATAAAATATTGTGTTTTTTTTCTCTTTAAACCTTTTTTTGTTAAAACAAAATAAAAGTAAAAGTGAAAAATTTCTTTTAAACATGAATTTTCCTCGCAATAAATTGAAAAAATACATTTTCATTCTGTTTGATTTTAATTACAGTTCGGTATATAGTGAAAATTTTTCTCAAAAGATTTCTCTCGAAAACGTATAAACTTCCAAGTAAAATATATATAACAGCACGCGAAGTCACATACAAAGCTTTATTCTCGCGACTAATCTGTTCCTGAGCTCCGTAGCTTAAACTTCAGCAGCTCTTACCGGCCCTGGGAAGGTTAAAGTTAGATACCAAAGTTTCCGAATTAATACAGCTCAGTCGTTTAAAGTTAAAAATAATAAAGCTAAACACATAACGAGATCTCTTCGCTCGGCTTAATTAATAACAAAGAAAGTCGCCCGAGGAGAGCGTTCAAAACGACGCGGATCGTCTCGATTCCCAAAGCTCGAGCCGCTCTGTCGATAAACACAATTAACCCGGCGCGTTACGATTCCCGGGGCCCTTTGTGCGATGCTTTATTACGCAACTTTATCTTATTTTCCATAGAGCGTGCGCCGGCAAAAGCGCTTTGGGCTTTTATGCGCGACCTACATGCTGCCGCCGTGTAGTCGCTTGAAAATCAGTCAATGGAAGAGCGGTATACTCTTCGCCGAATTACGCGACGCAGACACGGTAATCCCATAAAGTCGACTGTTTAATCTACGCAAATCCCCTTTCAAAAACGATATGCGATTTCAGCGCGTTATTAGCGCGCGTCCCGGTTCGCGCGCTCGCGCGCCGCAGTACTTGCCTTTAGCCGCCGGTCTCTAAGGGCGTCCACTTTATTAGGCCAATTCGGCCGCATTGGAAATTTTGCCGGGTATCCGATACCGTTCAGAAGGTGCCTGTATGAGTGCGGAGTTTAAATAATTAAAATGCCGGGAACGACAAAAGAATGAGTTTTTAGAGTTCTAATTGCTAGTTGGCAGAAAAATTAAATTTAATTTTTTCCAAAAGAAAGTAAATGAAAATTAGAATAGCCTTCTTAGTTCTTATTCTTAGAAAAGTAAAATTAGACTGCGATATTCTTACAATCACTGCGATTATGATCGGATACTTACAATCGCCTATACTCAATGAATTAAACAATCTGCCGCCTGACCATTCCAGGCTGTTATCAACTTCATTATTTATATTTTATCCACTTCATTATTTATATTTTCTATTAAGATAAAACGTAAATTTTTTATGAACATTATTTTTCACACTATAAGAGACGTAAAAATCATGTATCAAGTTTTCAGTTCATGAAGTCCGGTCACGTCGGACTGTTACTGCTTGCCTTATTCATAGTACATTTTTAATATTTTTTATCAAGTAAAGAAGACAATATTGCTCGCATCAAAAGAGACGCACAAATCTTGTACTTACGAACTTAATTTATTTTTTTAACGTTGTCACTTAAGTAAAGAAGACAATTTTTAATGAAACATTATTCAATCCACTATTCAAGAAACTTCAAAATTATACACCCTGTACTATTATTTTTCTAATGTCTGATGACGTCGAATTGTTACTACTTATTAAGTTTAATTAATAGTATTCTTTTACATATCTTCAAGCGAAGAAATCCAGTTTTAATTAATCATTCTACACAAACAGAAACGCAAAAATCATGTATCAGTTTGTTTTATGTTTCTAATGGCTGACCATATAAGACTGTTACTACTTATGACTTTAATTAATGGTTTTTCTTATAACTTACATCAATGGTATAGATATAATTTTTTAGTGAAAATTTATTCCTCTTTCTAAAAGTGACGCACAAATCATACATCTATTTTCCATTTCGGATGTCTGCGCATCCATTACTGTTCTACTTATCTACTTAATTATAGACTACAACAGGACTCAGTTGACTTTTTCAGTTTTTTTAAATATTTTCCTTATATAGAGATAATTTTTAAAGTCTCACATCCAAAGTGAATCAACAATTATATATCTTTCTTTTATATTTCTAATGTCTGACCTTGCCTATCTGCTTCTACTTATGTTTTTTAAAAATAAACGGTAGGACCCAGGATGTGTCATTAAAGTAATGAAAAATTATTTATAATGCCAAAGATAATTTACTAATAATATAGATTTTCTGACTATTTCAACCACATTTATATAAAAAAAATCCGTTTTTTCTTAATTAAAAGAAGCCAGACCCTGCGCTCCGTTTGACATGTACACCACTGTACTCGCCTTTACTCTCGGTCTCTAAGGGCGCCCACTTTATTAGGCCAATTCGACCGCATTGGAAAATTCACCGTGCATCCGACGCGAAATAATTAGCGAAGAGCAGAGGAGATAAAAGAGAGGAAAGGGGGGCGACGGGAAGGAGGAGAGAGGCCAGGCGGGTAGAACGGAAGTAGCACGAGCGGGAGGAGCTTTAAATCTTACAAAAGGCGGGGCCGAAAAGGCCCGTGTAATCCGCGCGCGCGGCTCGCAAAACTTCAAAGGGACGCGCGGCGCCCACTTTATACATGCTTTAATAACGCATCTCGTATCTGGAAACTCTTTTGCCGGCTCCCACCTCGGGGGGGAAAGAGGCGGGAAAAACGAAGGCCGCGACCGACGCGTAAAAAAGGCGCAAAGGAAAACACTTCATATTTCATTTACGCGCGTGTCCCGCGGCAGTACGGACGCGCGCTCGTTTCGTTTTTTTCTTCTCGTCTACTTTTTTTTTTTTTTTTTTTTTAAGACTTGCGACGAGGCCAGTTGTTGAGCTCGCGGCGCGTTTATTAAGGGTGAGAGGATGCGAAATTATTCAGGAATTAGTTTTGAAGGTGGCAAGTAAAAGATTGCTCGGTTGCGCTAAAAACTAACGGGAGTGAGATTTACAAGTGGTTTTTGAGAAATTTTTAAAACTGAAATTGCTTTATTATTAAAATGAGCTGTGGGTGGCACAAGTTTTAGTACGTTCTAATTTTTTTTTCTTTTGTTTAGAAGGTCCATGAAGTGGAATGTGGACAAATAAACTATCAAATTTTTTTTTTTTTTCAAAGAAACGTTTACTATATACAAATTGTAAATTAAAGATTATTAAATGCATTGTATATATATATATATACATATATTGATTTAGTATGTTGATGTTTTTTCAATATCTATTATTTGATAGAGGAGGAAAAATTTTGAAACAATTCTTCATAGATGTAGTAAATAAAAAAAATTTGATTTCCAATATTATATTTGTTATTTACTAAACAAACACACTACAGTACAATAGATTGATATTTACGTATTGAATTCGTTCAATGTTTAAATACCAATTTACAACCAAAAATTAAAAAAATAAACATTGCATTGTAGATATTACTTAAATTTAATAACCAAATAAAAAAAGGGATTTCTCTGTTCAAATATTTAACATTCTATTTTACGTTTTCTATTTTATCTTTTTAATCAATTTATAGTGTTCCATTGAAAAAAATCCTTCATTTGTTTTATTACACCTGCAAACGGTGCTTGAATAATTAGCCAAATAAAAAAGAATCTGTCGAAATCCTGTAAATTTCCCAAAGTCGCGTAAATCCGTCAGATCAACGTTTGGATCGGGAGCTCGTCGAGAAAGAAAGAAGAAGGCAGGCCGCTCGAGAAAAAGTGGAAATCGCGGCGGGCGAAGTTTCGGTCGCTTTTGAAAGGCGGCCAGGCGAACTTTGCTTATGAATAAATTTTCACGTATCATCGCGCGCCCGCTCTGCCCCGTAAAATCGGCCCATTATGTGTAAGTTTCGCGAGCGAGCGGGGAGCGCGTAATCCGCCAGCGCCGCCGCACAAAAGATTCCCGCGACGCGCACTCGACTTCTGCCGTCGTCGCGCCGTAATTGTGCCCTTTTTCCAATCTCCGCGCCGTGCGCCACTCGAGTCTCCCCTTTCGCTCTCTTCTTCCTTCCTTTTTTGTTCGCCGCACCCGCGCCTACTGTGCAGCCGGTCGCTTGCGTTTCAAAGAGCGCGCCACTTCACGGTTCCGATCGATCTTTATCGGGGCTCCGCTCATAATTAGGTCGGCGCTCGAATTTTATGTGAGTTATTTGTGCTAATGAGAGGATTTACGTTATGAATGCTAATTGGCGGCGCGTTTATGGATTCCCATTGAATTTAGGAGCGAAGTGAGCCTTTCGTTTTTTTGCGCTTTTAATTTGATTTACGCCTGCGTCGGACAAAGTTTTTTTCAGCCATCTCTTGGAGGCTCATCACTTTTCGCGTGTGGTATAATTTTTTAAAATTCGAAATATGGGCTTTCATGATTGAGTCAATTAGAATGAAAAAACATAAAGCTAGTAAATGTTCCACTTAAAATACATATCGTTGGATATTTAAAAATATTCAAAAACTGTTTTATAGTTCACCTATAATCATTCAGCATTTGTTAAAAATGTTGTTTAAAAAAAATCCGTTCAGTAGAACCTGAGATTTAAACATATTTACATACACGCACAGTCACACAAACACACAAGCATATAAACACACCACACATACATCCTTACAAAAACATTAGAGTACGGTCCAAACACCTAAAAATGAACTTCTAATTCGTTTAAAATTATTTTTTTCGTTTTTTTCTAATTTTAGAGAAGCGTTTTCTTAACTACTACAATGATAATCATTAATTTGTTAAAAAATACAGAATGAAAAGTTCAATGTTTATTTTCTTTACATTTATCTAGATATTTCCAAGAGAAAGAAAATTAAATAGAAGAAGATATCTTGTTTCAAATTTTAAAAATAGAGAGAAATGAAATTTCCAGTACGTAAGCCTATGTATTCGAGCTTGCAAGCTCGGGCGTGTGTAAGAGTCGTTTTTCTCCATAGAAAACCTTCTCTTTAAGATTTAACCGAGCTTGCAGCATCGGCACGTTCGTCTCAATGTCGACGAATGCAGGAGGAGGAGAGCGAAAGAGAGAGATAGAGAGGGGTGGGAGAGAAGGAGTACGGGAAGTCCAGCGTATCTGCCGTGCCTTCGGACTAGCGATGCAATATTCACCTCGACCTTCCATCCTCGGCGCGCGCTCTTTTATTCAGGGTAGACGCCAACTTGTCTCCCCCCACTTCCGCGCTATATCTGCACTTTTTTCCCCCTCTCCCGAGCTCTCTTATTGCTTTCTCCGATATTTCCCATTTTTTATATCAACTCGGGAGGAGGAGGGGGGGAGGGCCGCTGTCTTGGGGATTTTTCTGATGGCCGGCTCCCCCGGCATCTCGCCGAGCGAAAAATATACCAAGTGTCTTTTCTTTAAGCAATTTCGTTTCTTTACATTTCGCTTTCGTTATCTCTTCAACTCCTCCCGCCGACTGTCACTCGCACTTATTTTCTGTTTATACGGCCGGGATTGGCTCTCCGAAAAGTAGGCCATTTTCTCTACCCACAATCGAACGATAAGAAATTTTTATAATTCGTCTCCGGTGTACATTATTATTGTACTTTGAATAATTTTAGTTTTCTAACCAAAAAGGAAAGGAGGACCCACGGCCTTTTTTACATTTAAACTGAGAGTCGGGGGTGTCTTTTTTTTATCGCTCTCTATTTTTTACGCGTATTTCCGCATGTATAAAGCCGCCCTAAAATCCACAATGCGTATTTGAATTACCTCAAAAATTATTTGAATAATTTAAGAGTAAACCGAGCCGAATCAAAGCGACGAAGCGGCGCGGCGTAAAAATTAAAAGCTCGCCGCGTAAAAAAAAACACGTAGTAAATCCGACGCGCCGAAACTGCATTTGCATACTTGGCCGCGGGATTTACATTCAAATTCGATCAAGTTCCCGCGGATTTGCGGCCGAGTTTTAAACGCGTCCGCCGCCGCCCTTTTACGATATCCCGACGCGACCGTAAAGGAGGCGAGAAAAGTCGAGGGGGGGAGTGGGAAGGGGAGGGAGCACTTCCTCTCGATTTCCCCCTTTCATTTCGCCCCGGCGCTTAATCTCCGCGACCCGTTGTCTCCGCGGACCGATTGAAAGTTCCGAGTGCTTCCGACCAGCGCCACCCCTCCCCCCTCCCTTTTCGGGGAAACCGCACCGATTGGTCCCTTGTTTAGGGGCTCGGAGCATTCGCGGTCGAGCGAACTCGGACGCCAGGGAAGAAAAATCGCGCTCACCGTGTGATCGATCGGTCGCCTCGGCGGAAAATGTTTCAACTTTTAGTTTACGCCGTTAGCTTCTTCGGCCGTCGCCGTCTTTAGTTAAGTCCTCGCTCTAATGGACTCGCGGGAGGGAGGGAGGGGGTTAGCGGCGAAATTTGCTTTTTAATCGAGTTTCCGCGGCGATTTCGCAACTGCGTTCGAAAGGTCGAGTTGCTCCGTCGAGCTTAATTTCTGCCGGTGTTAAAAACCACTCGAAGAAATTGAGTACACAAAGTGGGTGGGATATCTTTAACGAGATTTTAACGATTTTTTTTCCCACGGCGGAAGGCTGAGTGCTGCGTAAATTGCCGACCGGTGTAATGGAATTTTTTAAATAGTTACGGTCAGCTTTCAAACTAGGACAATTTCGCTCTAAGAGAGCTTTACAGTGTAGCTGCGTAAACACAGCTATCACGTGTAAGGTAATTACGTCAGCTTACGTCCACCTTTTAAATTAACTATTTTTTGCTTCCTCCCTGAGGAAGCTTTGTAATAGTGATTTTTGAAGTTTTTGTAAAAACATATTATAAATGTTTTTT
>JAXIUT010027177.1:0-15999 GCA_035586675.1 Eurytoma californica | reverse complement strand
TTAATGTTTTTTGGGCATTTTAATACTGTATAGAAAGTAATTAAAATTGTGATTCATTTCATTTAAATAAAGGTATAAAATACAATCATAAAAAATACATTGTTTCTTAACTGTCATATGAAAAAAACAATAAAAAAAAAACAAAAACAAAAAATCGTTGCCAATTGAATTGGCACGAGACTTTCTCAAATAGAATTTGTTACCATCATTTAATAAACGATATATATATTATATATTTTTCTGATGAAGTAATTTAAGTGATTTTTTTTTTTTTATTTTATAATTTATTTTTTTCAAAAAGTTGTGCGCAAATACACGGTATTACACATGCCTCTTTAATCTTGGTAACACTAAAACAAAGTTGGAAACCAAATTTCGCAGAGAAATAAGCATTTTTACTCAAGATATCGCGGAACAAAAAAAAGGCAAAAAAATTAAAAATTTGATTTTCTCCGAGTCGGCTCAAGGGAATCGGCTTAAATTCAATAAGTTCCGAAGTAACACTAAAACAAAGTTGCAAACCAAATTTCGCAGAGAAATAATCATTTTTACTCAAGATATTGAGAAACAAAAAAAAAGCAAAACAACTAAAAATTTTATTTTCTCCAAGTTGGCTCAAGGAAATGTTTAACATTTGAAATGAACATAAAAAAATTAAACATTTTAAAACAAATTAAAAAACATGGATGAATTCTGAAGATTATTTTTGACCCACCTTAAGAAAATCGGAACAATTGTGAGCGCAAAAACGTTAGATTTTTACCTTATATTCTAAGAATATAAGAATTGGAAAAATCGCTGTCTTACTACACATCCACACATACGGATATTATTTAAAAATAGTGTATTTCAATTCCAAATCATCGAAAACAGACTTATATTAACTTATCTCAAATTAGTATATTACGTACCTAGGCCTGTATAATAAGAAATGTCCCAGATCAGATGTAATTGTCGACCGAGGCGAAGCCGAGGTAGACAAAAATGTGATCTGAGGATTTCTTATTATACAGGCCTAGGTACGTAATATACTAATTTGAGATAAGTTAATATAAGTCTGTTTTCGATTATTTGGGATTGAAATACACTATATACACACCTGTGTATACTATTTTTCTGCTCAACGGTGCTGGAAAGCGACAACTTCCCCTCGCGCAGAGGCTGGGTGGGAAGTTGGCGCTTTCCGGCCGGAGGGCAGAAAACTTTTTTTTATCACTATTACAAAGCTTCCTCTGGAAGGAAGCAAAAATGGATAGTTCAAAGACTCGGTAGTTTTCAAGATGTTTACAAAGTTTATTTTCTTTATTTTTGTTCATTTTTTAATGTAATGGGTTTAAGTCAATAAATAAATTTTAATTTGTTAAAGATAAATGGTGTAAAAACAATTATTTCGATTGAATTTGAGAAACTTAATGTTAAAAATTGGCTAGCTGTGGAAGAGCCAGCGAGTGGGCCACACGCATGAATGGCATAATAAAAATTGAGACAGAAAATCGATAGTTTAATTTTCTCATTAGGAATGAATATAAATAAATTGAAATGTAAGATTATTTTATTATTCAATTAAAAAAAGGATAATCTAAAATTAAGTTGCAGGAAGCTAGGTGCCAATCTATTGTCAGCGGTTTGTTTTTATTGCTTACCTCTTTGCAAAAGTCTGACTTGCTCCTTTTGTACAGCCAAATCTGCAGCTGCCTTTTCTTCCTTAGCCTGCATGGTGGCCTTTTGTGCAGCCAAGTCTGCAGCTATCTTTTCTGCCTCAGTCTCCAGGCCCTGTATGAATGCAAAACATTATTTTTAGTTTTCTAAAGTGAAAATCATAACTTTAAGTGGATGTAAAAGTCATCTGTAGGGATTGACTTCACCTGCATCGATATTATCTTGATTATTAAAAATCAAAAGAAATTTTCGAAAAAAGCGTTTGAATTTCAAGTTATTCCATTCATAAATCTAGGAGAAAAATGGTTTGAAAAATCTGTAAATAGAAAACATTACATTTATGTGAAAGCGCCTCACTTGCGCTCACTCCCCAATCGAGCGCGCCCCACCCGAGCCAAGAGACAGGATGGACGAGCCGGGCGACCTTTCCTACCTGGGTGTCATAAACGAGGGATGTCAACCAGCGCATCCCGAGGTGACGAGACACGGACAGAAAGGATCGACGGGCAGTTCCGACTAGACCTCAGAGGCGCACACAAGTCCGGCTGTGTGTCTCTCCCTTGGACATATTTATCGAGGATCAATAAAGAATATATACAAACTTGATCGGTGTCCGTTTATTCACGCAAGCCGACCTTACCCCTTCCGTGCCCCTTAATCGTAGGTTACTAACATATGAATGGAATTACTTGAAATTGAAACTAGATTATCATTATGCCATTACCGGGGGCACCACATTGCGCTTTATTCCAATATTTGTTTTCATTTTTAAGGGGGCTACAGTGTGGAGAGTTAACAGGTCAGGTATCATTTTTTTGATAAATGCAAATATGCTGAATCCAACGGTACCCTCATTTACCCCCAAAGCCGTTCAAAATTTTGATATTTCACCTCAAACTTTGTACCTTTTACATGGGCTCTTATGGAGTAAAGTGAGAAAAATGTTAAAAATTGATTATTTATTAACCTTAGTCAAGGAGTTATGCAATAAAAAATTGATATTTTATAGTTAAAAACCTAAGCTTTAAGATGATTATTCTCAAAATATGGGTAGCTGTGGGAAATATTGAAATATTATTTGTTTAAATAAAATATCCATGTTATTTGTATATTTATATATTGGTATAGCGTATTTAAAATATCAAATTGATAATTTCTTTTCTACACAGTCACTTTTTTATTATTTTTCTAGTAATGTATACAGACTGCATACAATTTTTCATCACGAATAATAATTTTGAATTATAATTTTTGCAACACATTACAATATTAATCAAGTTGCAGAATACCACTATGGCGCTGGAGCCCCCTTAAATCAACAAAATATTGATACCGGTAAAACAGATTCCTAACCATGGGTTTTACATCCAGTTAAAGAATGTAATTTCGAGTCTTGTAAATTTATTGTAATATTAAATTGTCAATGTTGATCAGTAAAAGAATCCAACAGAAAATTCGATTTTTCGGCTTTACTTCCGAGTTATCTCCTTTAAACGGCTTGGTAATACATTTAACCCTTTCAGATCGGAATTTTTTCCCTCCAAGAACAACTTCTAAAAGATATTTCATTCATCATCATTTTTAGTCTATTTTTTCAATTTTTGAAACTTCCATTTTCTTTTCTTTAGTGCTCATTTTCTCACTTTCTATTAAGTCTAGAATAAGTTATAACCCCCTTACGAGATTGGAAATTGTTCACTTTAATCTGATCCACATGCTTAATTTACATATGACGAATTAGTTCTACGAAATTTAAAAAAAATCGAAAATTAGTTATGTACATTCCAATGTACAGTGGATCTGAAAGGGTTAGATCCATTAAACCTTGAATATTGCAATAATTTACAACTCGAACAAACGCAGTCTTTTGTAATAAATTATTTTATAGCACTCTAACATCAAAATGGCAACTTTAATGCCAATTTTCGGCCCTCGTTCTGTAAAATATCGTATAGTACTGGCGCGTAAGTGATTATTCCTCGGATTATTCAGCTCGTGCGACTTTCCATCTTTGCTTCGCTCCGACGGAAACCGTCGCACGCGTTAACTAATCCTCTTCCGCACTCGTGCTGTAATATACTATTTTGCCTAGCGGCCGTAAAGTACAACTTTTTTGGCCGGCGCCCGATCGAAAAGGTTATACTTTACGTCTCGCTAGGCGAAAATAGTAATTTTATATACAGCTAGTCAGGAAACAAAGAATGCCTCAGATCTCATATTTATCGCTCTCGGCTTCGCCTCTTATTCTATTGATTTATAAATTGTTACAATTTACCTCCGTATTGTCGGGCATTCTTGTGAGGACGTCCGCTACTTCGCGGCAACTGTCAAAGCCGACCTTAGGCTACAAGACCTACGACGAGCCTATTAAAAAATTCATTATAAGTTCATTATTAAAAAGAGGCAAGTTATTTTTTAATATTTCTTAGGGAACACTTGCTCAGTATCGCCTACTGGCCGGTGCCAATCGTTACGTTTTTATCGGTTTAGAACGTGCACTCGACGGAAATGCAATATTTATTTTTTATAATCATAGACTTTTTAGGAGAAATTTCCAATAAATATAAAAATTACAATACTTGTGATTTAAAAACATTATTGCGTACCAGTGGAAAAATTTTTTTTGCCAAAATGTGCCAAAATGTACCGAAATATACCAGTGTGCGAAAATGTGCCCGAGTATATATAATTGGGAAATTTGGCACATTTTGGCACTTTTCAGTACATTTCGGCACATGTGCCAAAAATACAAAAAATCTAAATGAACTTAAAATTACATTTTTTAAATTTCTTATATGTGGCAAATTGCGCCAGTGTGCCAAAATGTGCCGAAATGAGCCCAACCAGGGTGTATACTCATCTTGAAATCTGAAAAAACCGGGAAAATGTCTGGAGTTTTATCTTGTCTGGAAAAATCGGGAAAACGCCTGGAATTTTTTTTAAGGTCTGGAATTTTTCGAGGAATTATTAATTTTAATTAATTTTTTTATTTTGAAAGTTTTAGAAAAACTAAATGAACTAAGAAAAACTAAAAAACTATTGACTACTTTTCTATATATTTACATCATAAGTGACTATAAAAATAAGGCTTAAACCAAAGCACACAAGTTTTCAAAACATCGAAGAAGGGTTTTCACGGAAATGAGCAGCCAATTGAGTAATACCTATTCACCTTGTTAAGACCATATTCAGCTCCCATAAGAGCAATCTATATTTTTCTCGTTACGAGGTTCCAGGATTTCACCGCATCATTCATTTACGTGGGATGGATTGGCGCTAGTATAGGACTTATCAACTCTCTAAATCTCATTCAGTGAAATTTCACTAAATTCCAGTTCAGATCAGGATAAACCAGTGAAAGTGACCTGATCTGAACTGGAAAATTCACTGAAATTCACTGAAAATTAGTGAAATTTCTCTGAATGAGATTTACAGAGAAGGTGAATAGGTATGTATACAAGACAAAAATAAAGCTGAAAAAGAAAATGAAATGAAAAGAAAGGCACAAGTAATTAAAGATCTTGAAAATAAACGAATGAAAGTAAAATAAAATACGTGACGAAATCATGTGATTAATCACGCGATTTTTTGTCCCAACTCAACGTGATTTGAAATCACGTAACGAAATCACGTGATATAATTACGTGATTTTTTTAAAATGTGTGTTAATCGCGTGATTTCGTTACGTGATTAAATCACGTGATTAAAATTAAAAAATCTAAAAGAATGATCGTTAAATGTAATAAGAATGCATAAAATTATTTATTTAAAAATTTGAACAAAATAAACTTCTATTTATAGTTTATTATTTAATTACTTAAAATTGCATTAAAAAATTATGTATTTATAAACAAATTCTTTCAAATTCTCAATTCATTCAACTTATTTTTTGTATAAGAATTTTTACGATTATTTTAATGCGATATTTTTATCTGCATATACCAAATTACATATTTACTATAAGTTGATTTTTCATTGATTTGATCCAAATTTAATCAGTTCGACTCAAAAAAATGATCTGGAAATTTTCGAATTTCATCTGGAAAACCCGGGAAAACATCTGGAATTTTATAAACCTCGAAGAGTATACACCCTGCCAACGTCCCAATTATATATACTCGGGCACATTTTGGCACGTTTCAGTACATTTTGGAACATAAATTATTTCCACTAGGGTAGTTTCGTTCGAACTGCATTTGTTGATACGACGTGCGGAAAGCTCGATTTTGGGTACATATTTTTTAGCTGAACGTGTGGAAAAACGTACTTTCAAGGAGTGTTGAAAAGTAATATTAGTATATTACGATACATGTGACTTAAGTAGCCCATTATTAGCGCCCGAGTGAAGCAAGGGTGGTAATTCACGCCGTGTAACGATGGGTTATTTAAGGCACAAGTATCGTACGATATTTTATAGCAGTGCTGAACTTAAATCAGCACTTAGGGTTCGTCTATCCGCGACTTAAACAGTTCAGTTTTGCACCATGATGTTAGGGCCCGAGCGCCAGCGAGGGTCATAACCCGGTGCAAAAATGAACTGTTTAAGTCACGGATAGGCGTTACATAAGTGCTGATTTAAGTCGCACAGTGCTATAAAACTTATTGCACTAGAGTTGAGAATATAAATTTAATTTAATTTTAAATAGACATAGTATAATATAGCACATATAGTACACTGCGGTACAGCGGACGAAAGTTGAATTTCCGCCACTGCGCGAAGTGTTATATTACGATATGACATATTACATATGACAAGATATGTCATATTACATATGACAAGCGTCATATTACGATATGGCGGGCCTTCGAGTTTCGTCCCCCATACTGTATACTATTTTTCTTAATGTCCGGTGGAAAGTACATTATTCTCGCTGACAAATATTTTGCCACCGACTATGTTAGAATCTTCATAGCGTACATTCAGCTTCTTGCACGTAATTTCTTGGGAGTCTCATTATCATTGATAGGCTCGAGCGCGTTGATTTCGATGCCCGCCCCGACATTTGGGGCACAAGCGAAGCGAGGTGTATTGGGTGTCAACCGGAAGTAGTCATAATTTTATATTTTCTTCCCCCCTCATTGTTGCTTATTTTTTTTAATTTTCTTAAACACAGCGGAAAATGGCTGATAACTGGACAGGAACTGGACCGGAAATGTACCTAAGGTTTCGCTAAAATTTCATTTTTTCCTCTTCCTTTTTCTTTCTTTTATCCCTGAAATTATTCTTGCGAACATTTCAAGGAAATGAACCATAAGTGTATTGAAAATTAACCGAAAGTTAATTAAAAAGTATTACAATTTTAACATTTTCCGCCTCATGTTTGTCTTCTCACCTTTAATGTTTTTTTTTTTCAATTTAGTGGAATTTGGATTGGAACTCAACCGTAACTGGACCAGAAGTGGTCCTACAATTTCATCCAAGTTAACCGGAAGTGAACCAGAAATGTTCCGGAAGTCAACCGGAAGTAGACATTTCATATTTTTCTCGCTATCCTTGTTTTTTCTCGCCTTTTATGTTGTTCTTTAACATTGCGGAATATGGATTGGAACTGGACGGGAACAGAACCGGAAGTGTACCTGATAATCACCGGAAGTTTAGTTAGAATTTTGTTTTTTCCTTCCCCCTTTTTTTTCTTTTCACCTTGAAATTCTTCTCTCGATAATTTACAGGAAGTGAACCGGAAGTGCAATAGAAGTTAACTGTAAGTTGAAACAAAATTAGATATTTTCCGCTTCTTTCTTCTCACTTCCTCACAATTACGTCAATAAATTTGTTTATATTTTAAATATCTGAAACAATTATTTTCTTTAAATAAACGATTAAAAGAATAATATTTTGGAGAAAGTGATATACTTTCAAGGATTTTCAGTTATCCTCTATTAAATAAAAGCGAGGTTCCAATAATTAATTAAAATTTCAATTTAATTACACTTTAAGGGTACATTATGGTAAAAACAAAATTCTTTAATTTTCAAAAACAAAATTCTTTAATATATTTTTAAAAATGTAATAGTATATTACGCTATGTGGTCCGAGTAGCGTATACTATTTTTCCTCCTACTGGGCCGAAAGTTCGTGTAACATTACTACAACAAATTATTGAAAAATTAGATAATAAACTTGATTTAATCTATGTATAGCTGCCTATTCAGCAAGATGGCGCACACTAACACATGTGTAGCTTTGTATATGCAGCCACACACACAAGCACATAGTGCGAAACTCACTGTTTCACTCGTACGTTCGGGCACCTTCATGTTTTCATTATTATTAATAATATGATTTCTTTGTAAATCGTGAAAGTTCGTGTATCGAAAGGATGATGTACAAAAAGTGTAAAATAATTACGATTATCGTTGCGAGTATCGTAAAAGTAAGATTATCGTTGAAGTTAAGAGTTCCGTATTTTCCTCGAGTACTGTTAGATTGTCGTTGAAAATTAAGATTATCGTAGAATAATCATTTTTGAAAAAGAAAAAAACGATCTCAATTAACTTATACTTATACTCGGTAATTAATAATATTTCAGTGATTAACAATAAATTTGTGATTAACGTGCAATTCTTAACCTAGAAAAGTTTTGGAAATGGCTTGTTTAGATTCTTCTGATTCAGATGATTCAGATTTTTTTGAAGGTAAAGAGGAATTTATTATTAGAGACATTGAAAATGAAGGAAAATTAATTGTACAAAAAATATTACCAGCAAAACCTTGTTTAAAATATGAATTAGCTTATAATGATTTCATAAAATGGATTGATATAATGTCGCTCTATATATTTGTGCACACGTACTACTTACCCTGGTAGCACAATCTTGCGCACTCGCGATTGCGCAGAGCATGCGTGGTCTACTTCCGAGATTTACTATAGTTCTGCTGGTAGGCGATTGCAGCAGGCACCTTGCAGCAGAATTGCCCAAGACTTGTGGCAGATAAATTGCAGTCGGTAGGGCCTAATAAGTGCACGCGCGAGTGCAGCAGAATTGCAGCAGAATTGCGCAGGCAAACGTGCAGCAGAAACCTTGCAACAGAATTGCCTAAGATTTGCGGCAGCTAAAGTGCAGTCCATAGGGCCCAAATAACTGCACGCGCGCGTACAGCAGAATTACAGTAGAACTGCGAAGGCAGACGTGCAGCAGGGACCTTGCGACAGACTTGCGTTATACTTGCGGCAGCTAAAGTGCAGTCCATAGGCCCAAATAACTGCACGCGCACGTACAGCAGAATTGCAGTAGAACTGCGAAGGCAGACCTGCAGCAGGAACCTTGCGTCAGACTTACGTTATACTTGCGGCAGCTAAAGTGCAGTCCATAGAGCCCCAGTAAGTGCACGCGTGCATGCAGCTGAATTGCAGTAGAATTGCGAATGCAGACGTGCAGCAGGAACATTGCATCATAATTGCGTTAGACTTCCAACAGCTAAAGTGCAGTCCATAGGCCCAAATAACTGCATGCGCGCGTACAGCAGAATTGCAGTAGAACTGCGAAGGCAGACCTGCAGCAGGAATCTTGCTTCAGACTTACGTTATACTTGCGGCAGCTAAAGCGCAGTCCATAGAGCCCCAGTAAGTGCACGCGCGAGTGCAACCGAATTGCAGCAGAATTGCGAAGACGACGTACAGCTAGCACTTTGCGGCAGAATTGCCTTAGACTTGCGGTACCTGAAGTATAGCCTCGAGGTCCCACGTATTGCACATGCGCGTGCAGCAGAACTACAACAGAATTTTAAATGAAGACTGCAGTAGAAACTTTGTAGCGGAATTGCATCATTTTGCGACAGCTAAAGTGCAGCAGATTTGTGCTATAATAATTTACTGTTGTTTACACGTTTAATTACAATAAAACTGCGTGATATTAACAAAAGTGTCCTGCACTTATTCCCTTGCAGTGGAATGCTCTGGCGGCTATTTTTTTTTCTCAATGCAAATCGCGACTAATAATTTTACTCTTTTCTCAACGAGTAAAAGATGTGAAATAAGTATAAGGAATTTTAGAATATTTTGATATTAATCAATTTTATATTTTATGTATATTATTTTATGAAATATGATTAATGAAATATTTATAGGAACGTCATTAAAATTTATAATTTATAAAAAATTAAAATTTTCAAAATTTTAATTGTAATTTTAATTTTAATATTTTTTTCATTTATAATTTTTTTCAGAACTACTTTTTAAGCATGATAGATAACGTGATAGATTATGCAAGGCTAATTGCAAGAACACAAATTAAATATAATTTAACAATATTTAATCTATATTTATCTTTATTTTGACTAAATTTCATTATACATGGCGTTCATTACATCTTGAGGTCTAGGCCTCTCCGTAGCTTGTTTTTTTTCACGCCTCCCCTTGTCGCGGTTCCTCTGCTTCGATGCGCGTAGTGCACCTTGCATTGCAAATGAAAATTGTTCGACTGTCAATTGCGGGATGGACGCTCGAATAGCCACTGGAAAAAGATCATAAATATTAATAAATTTAGAACAATTACTTAAAAAACGCTCTCAAACGTGTTGGCACTGCCCTGGTAGAAAATAACCCAACCAAAATAGCTTATCTACCAATGGCTGGTCAATTTTATTGGCTAAATAATAACGTATATTAATGAACGGTTAACCAACTGTTGGCCAAGGATTGGTAGACTATTGATAATTTAATTTTTTCATAGTTACAAGCTTTTGTGAAAATATTTGAGAAAATTTTAGCCTAATAATAATTTATATTATTTTATTTTATCTAATAATAATTTTTAGATAACATTATTTTAAAAATATAAATAATAAAATATATAATAAAGCGTAAGAGAAATATAAAAAATTGCCCTTTTTGAGCTTACATACAAATTTCTACATCATTAACAATTTTATCAAGTTTTGAGAAATTAATTTAAAAAGATACTTACGAAATATAACTTTACTCATCTTTGAGTTGAATAGTGCCCTTTTATTTACATTTTCCTGCTGATTTTCGTTTGCTTGCTGATTTTCTTTTTCCTTCATTTCTCCAAACCATTGAAATTCAACCGACAGATGATCTGCTAAGGCATCTTTCAAGAATAGTCGTGCGGCAGTTTCACATTCTCGCAACCCCATAACATGAAATGATTTTTCTGTAAAGCAATAAATAATTGTGTTTTAAACATGCGTATTTTTAAGTTTATTAATTTATCAAGTGATGTAAAACGTTGAATAACAAATTTGATACCAGTTGCTCCTGTTTCACAGTGTCGGTTTCGAACATCTCAAACTTCTCCAATGTATCTATTGGAAATCCTTCTGGCAATCCCAGCAAAGGTACCTGTGGTTGCTGATTATTGGCGTTTCTAACAAGAAAAAAAGAGAAAAATCATTACCCCTAACATAAATTTTATTTTCTTTTTCTTTTATTTGATTAATAATATTCGCTTCATGCATGATGATAAACCAAAACAAGTTTTGCAATGTTCCGCCCTCCTTACCGATATCGACATTTTCTTAATTAGATATAGAGATGATCTGGTTTACATTTTAAATCAGAAGAAAAATGGTTTTAAAAATTTAACGTTAATGTTTAATATTTAAAAATTTTTCAAACCATTTTTTCCTTAACTTTCGAACGGAATGAAATGATGTTATAATACCAGATCATCTTTACGTCATTACCGAGGGCGCCATGCTGCATTTTTCTCGAAAATTTGTTTTTATTTGTAATGATATCAATCAAATATCGATGCCGGTAAGGCAGATTCCTAACCATGGGTTTTACAACCCGTAATGATGTGAAGAATATCTGATTTTAATTTCAATTTCATTCTTAATTTCTAAGAGAGAAACTGTTTGAAAAATTTGTAAATATTTCACATAAACGAAAAAAGATTTCAAACAATTTCTCTTATAATTATGAATGTTTTAAGATTGAAATCAGATATTTTTTACTTCATTACGTAGGGAAGTACACTGCGTTTTTTATATTTTATTTCTATTTTTAGTAATAAAGAAGACGTTTTTGCCGGTAAGGCAGATTTCTAACTAGGGGTTTTACGTCCCGTTTTAAGGGGATGTGAAACCCTCTTGTAGGAATCTGCATTATCGGCATAAGTATTTTATTTATTATTAAAGATGAAAATCATTTTTCGGCATCGGCCGTTGAACTGCAAGGATACGACTTCAAAGTTACCCATAAAAAAGGTAATCAAAACGTCGTACCCGACGCGCTGTCGTGCATGTTCGAAGAAGAACAAGGCGAAACGGAAAACGATAGCGCGACGGATGAAGAAAGCGCAGAAGAAAGCGCGAACGTTTCGAGCGTGCAGTTACCGTTCGAAACGAGCGACAAATGGTACAAAAAACGAGTACACCAAATTCGCACTCACCCGAAAAGATATCGCGACTGGAAAACTATAAACGGGTTAATTTACCGATACAGATCCAGCGCAGATATCAGTGACGAAATGGAGGATCTAAACGCGTGGAAATTGGTAATTACGCAAGAAAAGCGAGAGTATTTTGCGTAAACAACACGATGAACCGTCCACGGGACACCCCGGAATCGAAAAAATATACCAGAAAGTTGCTCGCTACTACCACTGGTTCGGAATGTATAAGGACGTAACTGCATTCGTTAGTCGATGCACGAAATTTCAGCAAAATAAGGTAGAATAGAAAGTAGGCTTCATGAGCTCGTGCGACGACCGCGAACCATGGGCAGTGGTAGCAGCTGATTTGATGGGGGAGTTCCCGCGCAGTAAAAAAGGTTTTCGCTATCTCCTCGTAGCGCAAGACTTATTTTCGCGCTATATTCTGTGCGTACTCTTGCAAAATAAAACCAGCGCGACAGTAAAAAACACGATCCAAAACACGCTAATCCCACATTTCGGCACGCCGAATAAATTTATTTCGGACAATGAGAAAGAATTCGCGAATAAAGAACTAGAAAAATATTTAAACGAATGCGGAATAATACACGAAAAAACCCCAGTGTATCACCCACAGACGAACCCTGTGGAGCGCGTAAACCGCGTGCTAAAAACAATGATCGCGCAATTCGTGTCCGAAAATCATAAAGAATGGGATATGCACATCCCACAATTTCAATTCGCGTTCAATACTTCGGTACACGCATCAACGGGTAAAACACCCGTGTTCCTCAATTTTGGCAGGGAACTCCACCCACCAAAATTATGAAACGCGAAATCGAAAAAGAACGCGAAGAAATAACCGATAATTCGGCGCATCCGGAAAACGAAAGCGTGGAAAGTGGTGAAAACGCAAGTAACCCGAGCGTGACCGAAGCAGGCGAAAACGCAGGAAATGTGCCTAAAGTCACCGAAGATATAAACGAAAATACAGAAATAAACAATTCGGTTAGCGCGAGAGATTGGAGCGAGCGCATAGAAAATTTAAAAACTATCCAAAGCGCGTCCGCCGAGAAAAGCGTCGGTGAAAAGAGTCGGCAAGCCAGTTATTATGACGCGGACCAGCGAGAAAATCAATTTAAAATAGGCGAAAAAGTTTGGAAGAAAAATAGAATTTCATCGTCCGCGGCAGACAATATAACTGCAAAAATAGCGCCGAAATTTGTAGGCCCGTTCACGATCGTGCGAAAAATCGGCAAAAACGTTTTTATTCTCGCGAAAGGCAATAAAGAACTAGATAGCTCAACGCATGAGCGCGAATTAAAACATTTTGTAAGCGATGAGCGCATCGCAGCGGGCGAAAATAGCAGCGAAGACAGCGCCGAAGAGCTCACAGAAGAGAGTGAAGAAATAGTCCTCCCACCGCCACCCAACCAGCAGCAACCAAGGAAGCGAGGGCGGCCGAAGAAGCTATCAGCGGCGAGCGCGAGCAGCGCGCCACAACAGGGCTCTACAGCAGGACAGCGGCCAGAGCAGCCCTCCCGACGCTCCGCAGCAAAGGCGCTCATAGAGCCAACCCCCACCCGCTCCGCAGCAGCAACAACAGCAGCAGGTGAAGCGAGGACCAGGGCGACCAAGGAAAATAGCTCCAAATTGTGCGACTCTGAACCACGAGCATTCAACGCAACAGCTGATCGCTCAGTGGGAGAGAAGAGCAGCACAATAAAAATGAATCCTCGCGCGCGAGTGACAATCAGTGCGTGAGTGAAAGTTACCACAAGTGCAGTACGTGCGCTTAAAAATCGGAAGATTTGCCCCGCGCGCGATCGGCAAGCGCGTAAGCACGCAGCACGTCGAGCGCGAGCAGAAGAAAAACGACGCCGTCAAGACAGCCCCCTCCCCTCGAGCCACGCAACCGCTAGGCACACAGCGAGAGGGGCGGCGGAAGGACCGCCGGACGAGAGACGCAGCGCGCGACATCGGCGCGCGAAACCAACACCACCGCAAAGCATAGACGCCGCGACACTCAGACCACGCCGGACAAGACGCGACGAGCATCGCGGAAAGTGCACGAACAACAATAAAAATAGTGCGGGAACGGCGATCGAGGGAGCGAACTCAGTGAACGCAGTGCGTGAACGTACGCGAGTGAGAAAATGTCCGATTACGCGACCACGTGCGTGCGAGCGGAGCGGGACAGGAAGTGGGCAGTAAAAGCCTATACCGCCTTCCAAAAGGAAGGGCAGATGCAGACAGAATGGTCTCAACGGCCAGGCCCCCTGTCATGGCCCATCGACGAGGAACTAATGCTATGGCCAGATAGACTGCTGCTCCATCAAATTCCGCGACAGAGAAAGAAGCAGCCCGCAGCGTTAGAGCCACCGGGAAGCGCGGAAGTCACGCCGATAGCTCACGAGCGAGAAGAGAGCCGCGCGGATGTACCTAAAGCATCCGAAGCGGAGCCCGATGGAACGGTAACCGTACACGCGCCAACCAAGGAGGATGAGCCGGAAAGCAAGCCACGTGCACCGAAATGGAAGCCGGAGACGCCACAGCCGACGGACAGCGACTGGCCAGGTAGCTACGATATGCAAGTGGCAAGATCGTTGAAAAAGTTGACGTCCGAAGAACGAGTGGCACTGCGCGAAATCCGCATGGCGTGGCAGCGCGAAGAAAAAGAGCGCGCCCGGCACGAGGCAGAAGCGGCGGCACGGGTACCCACGATGGAACAAGCTGAGGCTTTCCGAGAACAACGTGCGAAAACAATTACACACCACAGGCGTGAAGCACGCCTCCAGTACTTAGTAGAGACGGAGGAACAAAGACAACGCGCGAAAGATTTCGCAATAAAGAGCGCGAGAGAAGAGCGAATTGCAAAGTTGACCACCGAAAAAATTATACAGCACGAGAGGACACAGATAAAACAACTAGAGCACCTCGTCGAAACGACGCTCCAAGAGGAGGATCACAAATTGAAGCAGGAGGCGGACGGACGCTTCGTCCGGGAGCTCTGGCGGAGATACGGTCGCCCAGGAGAAGTGGAGGACCTTTCAAGAGCCTTGGCGGAGGAACATATAACATTGGCAAACGAGCGAGAGGCGTGAATCATAGCGCGTAAGCAAGAAGCGCGGAACAAGGAAAAGATCGAGGAACAACCTCCACCAGGCAAACCACTGGCAACGAACCTGAATGTCACGTCAAAAGTAAATACACAGCCACCTGCTCCAAAGAAACCCGAAGGAAAAGCCACGCGGCAACAACGCCAAGCGCGAGTAAAACCAACTCCGCGCCAGGGTAGGTAAAACCAAGACGAAGACATAGAGGATTATTTTCAGAGGAGTCGCAACTCTACTGCTTGAGGCGAGCACCAAGAAGCTAAGAGGCACCAGGTCCAGAGGCGAAGAAGCAGACGGGCAGAGCAACGCAAGGCAAGCGCAAACAAGCGCGGACAGTGCGGTGTACAGTGTCGGTGTGAGCATGAGTATAGCGAGTATGTGAACGCAGCGAGTATGCGAGTGAAAGAGTTAGTGCGCGAAAATAGGCGCGAATAAAAAGAAAAAGGAAATTAAATGATAGAAAATTATTATTAGCGATCAGCGAAATAAAGAAAAAATTGTAAAGCGTGAAAACAAAAGAGCGATTGAAACAGTTTAAAGATAATAAAATGTAAAATGGTAAAATTAAGAGAGAGAATTCCACAATTATTTTCCCCTGCCTTTCCTACCCTTAGTTGAATAAAAGAAAAGAAAAAGGAAAAGAAAAAAAAACATCCAACATCCCACCAATACCCTCAGCTGTCTCCAGGCCACACTTGCGGCGAGACACGCGTGCTTCTGGCCTCACCCGGGTTCGGCCTTAAAGGGGTGGGATTACACCACGTTACAAGACGCTCGCATGAGCGTCGGGAAAAGTCCTCGGCTTGGCCTCGGGAGCCGCGAGCACGCGTGTCCAGCGACAGCGCGGCAACGCCGCGCGCGAGGTCGGCTAAGTGCCGAAGATAAG
>JAXIUT010027137.1:0-16021 GCA_035586675.1 Eurytoma californica | reverse complement strand
TTTTTTTATAGGGTATCCCGATCGATGGTTAATCTACAGCAAGATGGTTAATCTAATACAAAGAAATTTAAATGAAAAAGATTATTTTACTATTAAATTAATAAAAGGAAATCTAAAATTAAGTTGGAGCAAGCTAAGTGCCAATCTATTGGCAGAGGTTTTTTTATGGTAGCCCTTTTAATAGAAAAATAGTAATTTTTACTAATCCTTTTTCTTAGTGTAGTAAAATTTGCGTGTTTAACCATAATATTAGAATTGGGTCATTGCATGAAAAATTCCATTATAGAATATTGAAAATTAATCGACATCTATTTTTTCTTTTTTAAATTTAATAATTATTAACAAAGATACATTGAATTAAAAATCACTGCGAACATGACGTCTCGACCGCGCAGTATATCTGTATAGTGTATGAATGTGAAGTCACACGGATTTTCAAAGCACAGTATTTCTGCTAATTATGTTCAATATACTATTAGACATATGAAACAAAATTAAAAAAAATTTTCATGCAGACCCAATTATAGGAAATTTTGTTATAATCGTATAGTAATTTTTTCCATAATGTCAGTTTGTTGTCACTTTTCTAGACAATATAATAATTTTTTTTAGATAAATTTTATTAGGGTAATAATAATAATCATAATAATTCCATTTGTCATAACATAGGATTCATAATTGTGTCACTAGTACTTCTCTGTGATGGAGCGCTCTCTAATCTGTCAATAAAATTTGCTGTTTATTTTATCTTACTTATCTTATTTAAAAAAATGCAAGTATAGCTTTTCCACAAGCACAGTAAATAATAATTAATGAAGACTATTTTGGAAAAATTTTCAAAAATTTTTCAACAATTAAAAGAGTAAAATTATAATTTGAGAAGAAATATTGTTTTCTCTCCGCCACTGCGTTTTCGATTTTTTCTTCTCAAAATATAATTTCATTTCTGCATTTCAATTCATAAAACTTTTTGAAAAATCACAAATAACAAATGTATATAGTACATTTACGCCACTTTAAACTTATCATCATTGCTTATTACTCTTACTGACCCCGATTCACATATAACGCATTAAACACTACCGATAAATACGAATGTAAATATTTCTTCATATCGAGATTAATTATTTGAACAAATTGCCAGCTTACAAATCAAAAGCATTGGTTTGCAAAAATTTATCTTCAATTGGTATTTACGCTTCGGCTTAAGTGGTGTCCTACGATCGTCTGTGCACGCGCGTGGCGACGTTCGTCCCATGCTCGGAATTTTGGCGTTGACCCGAAATTTCTGAGTGACGTCACACACATACACCATGCAAACACGCTCTTACATTAGTCATAGCTCTGCCCCAAGATCAACGTCGGCTACACATTGAACTGAAGAATTTGATTTCATTGCGTAATCGTAATAATGAAAATTATCAATCGACATAAGCCTTTTCCACTGTAAAATATTAAAACACTTTGATTACGTGCACAGTGTTCGTGACGGTTTTATAAATTTTTTGTGCGCGGTACATGCCGCTCTTTCGAGTAAAATGAATTTCATAACAAATTTATATTTCTGTTCGCCAAATGCATAATGAATGTGCAATTTCGTTTAATAAATAAACTGATTGTTTCATTTCGAAGTTTTTAAATTTTCTTTATTTCACGTTTATTAATATTTGCTGCAAAATCTCATGAAGTTTATCGCTTTATTATACCAATTTGGTTGGTTTTTATGCGCAAAAATGTCCGTTATAAGAATCGACTGAATTTTGTTATTATTATTGAAAGGTAAAAAAGAACCTTTTAAAATGGTTCAATCAACGTTTGTATGAAAAACACGGCGATTAAATATACTAGTGTCCTGTGCAAAATAAATAAGCAATAATGCTAATCTTTTTCCTACTTTTAAACGCTGCAACAGTTACCTAATGAAATTACTTACTCATTAAAAATTACTCGCGCCCATAAAACTTAATGCTTTTCCGCATAAAAGTACAAGCCTTTTCAATTTATTAAACTCCAATAACAGACTATAATCATCGTATTAGAAAATCTTATGATTATAATGCCGCAAAATAATGTGCACACTTAAAATGCACTTCCCGAGATTTTTCGTAAATAAACGTTAAAAGGCCGGATCCGACTGTGCGCAAAGCCAATTTAAGCAGCGAGCGACGGCGGCGTTGACTTTGCCACGTGCAATATTCACTCTCAAACGGTAGCTGCGGGCACAAAGCTCGCCTACAGGGGAGCGTCGGCTGGAGTAACGAACGCGAATTTCGGGCCGTCTGACGAATGAGGGGGGAGTTGCGCGTTGACAGTCCCGAGGGCCACTGCATTACGGCGCGCCGACGTCGTCGTCGAGTGGAAAAAATATGTAAGACGAGCGTAAATTCGATTGTCAAAAGAGGCTCGTGTACATGTGAAGAGACGGTCCTTTTGCTTCTCCGGGGAAAATACGCGGGGTTCTGTATGGGCTCGTACATTCAGCTCGTCGATCGCGACGATATACACTTTTTTGGTGCTCGTAGGTTTCTTGTTTTTTCTTTTTTACAGAAGCACTAATAGAGAAATGAAGTGGGTATCTGCTTTTTTGATTATCGGTCTTTTTTCTCTTTTTTCGTTTCATTTTTTAAGTTTATTCTCTAACTTTTATTCAAGTAGAGTTATCATTAAATAATGCAATACGTCATTTTATGGAAGCAGAGTTATCGTTAAATAATGCAATACGTCATTTTAAGGTATAAAATAACTTTAAGAATCTCCTGTGTCAACAATTTTGAGCGTTAGACCCTAATATTTTGGCTTTCATATTGTGAATAAAACCGTGTTCAAAGTTTTAAAACAATCCGTGATCCGGGTGTCTGGTACTCTCCTGGTGAGATAAATAAGTGAAATTACGGTTACGATCGATAATCTGCAGAGTACATATTTTTAGCTTATGGTTCTGTTTTATTTCGCTTTGGAGAAGTACCCGTGTATATATATATATATAATTCGTATTTACTATAAATGTATGTTTAACGATTATTTATCTATTTACTGGCCAGAAAGTAACTAATCGTTAGCTAATAATGTTAGTTAATTCTTAATACCTCAGCAATGAAAGATGCTTTATTTTTGAATTTCGGCGCCACCGGATGTTTAACCATTATCCAATCAAATCACTTTTTTTTCAAGGCTTCACAACATCCTGCCATCGTTTTTTTAAGAGAGGAATACGCTAAAAGCTCTTGTTTCTCGGACTTACCCAAACGTAAGGAGCAGCCTGCAGCGCATGCGAGCTTTCGGACGCGTAAACAAATTGGCCGTCACGACGCGCGATCCGTTAAAATTACTCAGATAAAACTTTTGGGATCGAGGGTGCAAATATTTATGTGCCTATTAAAAGCAGTACCTACTCTATTTTTCTTTGAACAACGTCTGGATTGGCATTCAACGTTAAAGGATTTGCTTACTGAAATCATGTTCAATTAGTTATTTATAAGTGTGATTGAGAAAATTTAGTCATTATAAATAGAGAATAGTCTTTTACAAATTCGTTAACATTTTTTGGTAAAAGATGATTCTATTAATAAAAAAAGTCAAAGATTTGACGTTCAATGCTTAAAGTGTCAAAATTAGTACTAGTAAAAAGTGACCATTTATTAAGCATTTTGAATCGTTTGAAAAATGCTGAATAAATTGATTCTTTTTTCCCCATTCCCAGGAGAATTAAAAGATTTTATTAAAACTTGCCTTAGTTTTATGTGAAAAAAATTGTCACCTTAATTTTTTGTATGACACTTTTCATTCGCGATTAATTGTTCATATTAATTTTCTGCAAGATATTTTCCGCACAAACGCGTAAAAGCAAATACGATGTTTTCCGACAAAAATCAAACTTTACCTTGATCGGACGACTGTGCAATAATTATATGAAATTAATTAGTCGAGGGCCGAATATTCGAAGCCACCGCCACGTTTGCCGGATAAATTTTGATAGGATTCAAATATTTATCATGAGGGCAGACGTTAGCGCGTATGCAGGACTAACGAGGTTCAATTTATCGCGACCCATTTGTTATAATTTTATGCTCGGTCGCGCGCATAATGATAGAATAATCCATTAAAATATATTTTAAACTCAACGATATAGGGTACCTACGCGCACCACCTTTACCGCTCGTATTTACGTTTTTGCCCGGAGACCGCAAAGATATTACGATGCAACAGACCGCAATTTTTTTTCTTCCTTCGTGTAATTTTATAATTGCACAGCCGCTGCGCGGCGACTTCATTCTGACGCAGTAAATTCAATTTAATGCCGCGATGACAATTATTTGTTTTTGATGGAACCGACGAAGACTTTATATGCGCAAATTTTTCGTAAATGATGGTAATTCGGTTTTGCGAGGCAACGTAGTCCTGTATGCAGGAAAGTGCCTCAAAGAGGAGAGGTTTTTATGCGACTTTATTTATTTTTATTTTTATAACGCAAACACGATTTTCTCGTTTCTGTTTTACCTAAAATAGGGTCTGAAATTATTTTTTCCACCGGCGGAAAAAAGACCGTTGACTTGTCTCTATACGGAAAAAATTGATTACCGTAAGTATTAAAAATGCTTAAAAGGGCACAAGTAAACAATAATTGATAAAATTGCACTGAAAAAAAATGATTGTTACTAAAAAAATCATACTTGATTCAAGTAACATTTACATCAATTAAAGTAATATTTACTTGAATCAACTGAAATTTACTTAAACAAAGTAAAATTTCTTTGGTAACAATAATCTTTTTTTTCAGTGTGGTAACTCTAAAGTTGAATAAGTGAAATTTCACTTAAATAAGTGAATAGTCACTTATTTAACGTTAAATATCTTCCAACGTGGAAGACTTTTGACTTAAAATAAGTGACTTTTCACTTATTTAAGTGAATCTTCACTTGTGCAACTTTAGAGAGCTTATTGCTTGGTTTATCGTATAAATAATTACTATAGCAGAAATTATCCCAAAATTAATTACTATATTCAATTAGATATGGTTGCATCGACTACTTTAGCAAAATAGAAAACATTTTTTTCTTCTACATCATTTTGTTTTCTCTTCATTTTTTAAAATGTTCAGATTATGCGAATGCAGATTGGAATAGAATTCAAATTGGACCATGTATATAAACCGGAAATATGTAAATCCTTATTCGAAAATTCTTACTGAAACTATATACATGGTTACATTAAGTATCGATAGATTCATTTATTAGTATACCACCTTCCTTGGTTACATTAAATATCAATAAATTTTTTAGTTTAAAGATTTGAAAATTACTATTTATTGTTAACCTAAGTATTAATTCTTCTTACTTTTGTGTCCGTTTAAGCAATTAATCACTTAATGTAATGTTTTGTGTATTTTTGGTGTAATTTATTATTACTGATAACTACGAAACGATACTACGGTATATTAATTTAGACGAAATTAACGGGATGTGAAACCCTCTTGTAGGAATCTGCATTATCGGCATAAGCATTTTATTTATTATTAAATTGTGTAAGGAAACTGTAAAAAAAATTTCAGCCAATTACATCTATAAATGGCTTCAGGATATGGTTTGAAAATTTTTCGTTCTTAACCAACTTTACGAAATTATTTGACTTATTTCCCTGATCCAATATCTGACGTCAATCAATTTATTTGAAAGGCTTTTACGTTTTATAAAAACGAACTTGTATAAATAAGCGTTTCATCAGCTCAAAAGTTAACTGACTCGATGTAATTAATTTACTTATTTTCAATGAGATGAGCGTTCGAAAAAATGCAAAGTTAGAATTAAATGTTCGATTCGCCATAAAGATTTATCATGACCGAGTAATGAAAAATCATCCTTAAAGCAGTGTCATTAATATAAACGCTACGATGCTGCGCGCGTATTAATCCATTCAACTACACGTTAATTATATAAAGTATTCCAGGATAGTTCCCCGCTATTACTCGCGATTGATCTTCTTGATCGTCCAATTGTTTCGTCGCGATACGTGCCTGTGAGTCATCGAATCTTTTGTTTTCGAGTGAAATTTATTTCTGTGCAATTAAACGCATAAAACCATTTTATCCGCACTGAAATCTGCAAATTGCAGAGAGGATGCATGATTTATTTCGAGATTTTCGCGTTATCGCTTCTCTCGTTCGAGGAAAAAAGAGGAACTGACGTTCAAATTTTATCGGCGATCTAATTTGAATAATCGACGTGCGCGGGGTACAATCGGTACGGGCGATCTTGAGTGCCCATCGCTAATCCCCGAGGACTCTGTCGAGAAACCGAAATTTATATCGGTTTCCCGGTGATAATACTTGTGCCTTGAAACAAAAAACATAACCTAAAAACGTGCACTGTTAAGCTTTCTAATTGTAAGCTACTTCGATTACTTATCTCGATCAATTATTGTTTCAATTTCATAAACTTAAATAAATAGTCAAGACATTATTGTAAAATTGACTATTATTTGCACTGTGAGGATTTAATGTTGTCTAATTTATGATATTTTATTAAGCATACACTGAGCAAAAATTTTAGTAAAAATTACTATCCTGTCTAGAAAAGTAGCCACAGACTGTCATGTAGTGGCAAAATTTATACAATACAGGATGGTAATTTTTCCACTACATGACAGTCCTTTTACTAGAATTTTTTCTCAGTGAAATAGCTATATTATAGGCAGAATTCGTGTCGCTTTTAACGATATTATAACTATATGTATAGCTGCAAGTTTAGTATATCGTAAAAAATTAGCTAATTTAAAGCTATAATATGCTTTACATTTCCCCCTGGAGATGATAATGAATGGCGTAAAGCGACGAATTTTTATGCAATCAATTGAAATTTTCAATTCCGATGTAATTATTGTGCACTTCATGTAATGCTTCATTCTGACAATAAAAAGAAATCTGATAAATTTTTCCGAAAGGAAAAAAAAAGATTAAGATTGTTGCTAGACAAGTTCACGAATGTGAGAAAAAAATGGATGTTTCCAGCATGACCAATATGTTTATCACACACACACGCACACGCACACGCACACCGATATCTTGTATAATGAAATATTAAATGTTGAGTCATTTTTAACAACGTCAAATTCATCGAATTAGGTACTTGATTTTCTTAAATTGAAAAAAAAATTAGTAACTTGAACTAAATACTTCTTCTGAATCAACTAAACAATTTTTTGAAACTAAGTGTATTTTGCTGCTTCATAGAAATATTTAGTTGAAATTACTAATTTTTTTTCAGTGCATTAATTATTTCAATTTTTCTTATCGATTAATATTTTTATCTAATGTTTTATATATATTATCGATCTTTATGAATTATACGTAAAGGGGATTTTATTCTTATATAATTATTAAATAAGTAAATAAATACATAGATCAATTTCACGAATCAGAATGAATAATATTTCCGCTGGCGTAATGCACACATCAAACTTTCGTTTGTATATAAAGACAACAATTTATCGCAGGATAATATAAGCTACACGCTGGATAACCGATAAGCGACGTTATCTGCAAGAAGAGGATCGATAATGGCGCACGTTACGGAGTAGCCGTGATTGACTAATTGGCGTTACGACACTCATTGTTCGCGTGTGCACGAGTTGAATTTGTCAAACGATTGCTTATCGTTTTAGCGGGTTCAGCATCCCCCACTCGCGGCGCCGAACAATCGGCCCAATATTCGCATACGCCTGTGTGTGTACAAAACAATGCCGATGCGAGGCTAATGTCACGGAGCACACGAGATTGGAATTTCGCTTTCGACACTCGATGAAATCTTTATTTTTCGAGCGAGAAGATACTCTCCTTCTTTCTTTTTTTTCTCTCCTCCATTTCTCCTTTCCCCGAGTCACCCGTCACAGTCTATCGCGGCGACCGAGAGTAGCCGATAAATTTTTTTTTTCCTCCGCGCTGAATTCGAATGGGCTGCTTAGCGACGATTCACTAGTCGGATCCACTTTCGAGGTTTTTAAGAGGAAACGCGGAGACTGGCATTCCTGCAGCGGAGTGACGATTTCTTATTTTAAGGCCACCGGGCATTTTCGATCTCTTCGATAAATATTTCGAGGGGGGCGCCAATTGTTTCGGATGAATGAGCTCCTTTAAATGCGGGACTATAAGTTTTTCTTTATTTCCTGCTGGAAAAATTGACGCTCACAGTTTGCGGATATAAAGAGCGTGATGTCTTTTAGTTTAATGCTCTCTCGGTACCGGCAAATGTGTTCTCTTAAAATTTCAAGAAAATTTTACTGAAAGAGAATATCATTTTTGTACTGAGAAAAAGTCAAATATTAATTTTACTGTACACCTTACAATTAGTATACTAAACTGAATGTACTTTGAAAATGTGGAAAAGTAAACAATCACTCGATTTGAGTGAAAACTGAGCCAATCAATCTTAGGCAGGCACAGTTTATTCTGAAAAAACTGATTTTTTTTCTGATTTTACTCTCTTCTACATTATGCGAGTAGTCATTTTTACCAGAATTATGGTATCTATTATTATTTTTTTAATAACAGTCAATAGCGCGAAGTACTAGAAAATTATAGCAATTTTCTTATCGCAAAAAGTAATATAGTGTGAAATAAATTTTACTATATGTATAACTTTTACACTATTTCAATGTATATGTGTGAAAATGGTACGTATGGTATACATAACGGTGAAAATGTTATATATTCTATGCCCATATAGAAATATTTACTATAGTTATTTTATTTAGTATATAGCTGTGTATACTAAATCTCTAATGTAAAATTTACTATAATAATAGTAAAAATAACTAAAAGTTCAACAATAACCTTGATAGAAATCATCAATTTATAAGTAATTTAAAACCAGTTTTTTACCAGTTACTGACCAAAAACTGGTCACATTTGGTCTTCGAACAGTAACTGGCCAGTTTATAGCTATTCCAGTAATAAGTGTACAACATATTTAATATGTGGACGACGATTCACATACAATATGTCACTATTCACACATTTTCTAATCGAATTTCACATTTTCATATTTAGAGAGTGGCTAATTGACGATTTCTACCAGGGAATGTTTAAACAACTTCCAGTTGACGCTATTAAAAAATCAAGTAACTTTTTATCATTTTACCGATAGTTTTGCTTCCTGCTAGAGGCAGTTTTGTATTTTTCATTGTGCTAATTATAAGTTGTAAATAATGAAATAAGTTACGTAGAATTACGTTTTAAGAAAACTTATCGATAATATCCACGAAGATAAGTTTTATCTATTTCAGTAATTGATTAGAATTAGAACACCGAATTGATTTTCTCTCGCGAGATATATTACTAAACTAACGTACAGCGTATATAGCGTAAAACCAAAGGGTTAATGTAACTGACTGATATTTCGCCATGAAACCAAACTTGTAAATAATATTTATATATATTATATATTTTGTACACATTTTTGGTAGAATAAAAAGTATATCTGTATCTATCTATCTATCTATGTACAATTATTCCAAAACGAAATTCACCGCGTTAAATTTGTAAGTTCATACTTCTAAAATTAAGAACTGAATCAATTTATGAATTGCATCTTTGCAGGAGCGGACTATCGCTATCAATCCCATTGCTAAATTAACCTCTCCGTCGGAGAGTACGCTTGAAAATTTAACGAGAGCCTGTTAGCCGATCAATCGCCGACATCAGGCAAAACAGATTTTAATCAGAGTGGAGCCAAGCCGACAGGCGAGAAGGGAAAAATATGAGAATAACCGTATAATTTGATTAGCGCGCGGTCGTAAAGAGACGAATGAGAATCGTGAGGCCGGGCGCGTATATTGAAAGGAATTTTTGCACGTACAGAAATAAAAGCCTCGATAGAGCGAGGCGAGCGGGAGAGAGCATCGGGCCGCGCTCGTAAAAAGGGGGGAATCGCCGGGAGGGAACGGAACGCCTCCCGGCAGCTGAGCGCGCGCTACCTTTTGCACATCGGATCGGCGGTACAATCGGCCGCGCGCGCGCTTTTTAACGAATCTAAAGTGCGGGAATTGGCGACGAGCGATAAGCATCGTCGCGGGTCCCCCCGACCTCAATTGAACAATTAAAATCCGCTGAATCCGCGTGGGGCCGTTCTATCGAGCGGGCGTGCGCTGACTCCTCGAAAATATCCAATCGGCGATATCGCGATCAGCGGAATGACTTTCCTCCGAGCTTCATATTCGCGCCGGCGCGCGACCAGTGATTTTTAGTGCGAAACAATTTTTGTATTTTTTTTTACTCTATTTTTTTAATTAAGGTAGCTCCTCGTGTAGTGGAAAAATTACCGTACTGTATTGTAAATTTTACTAGAATTTTTTCTCAGTTTACGTTTCGCGGATTGTGCAATTTGGGTTAGAAATTGAGTCAAATCATAAAATGTTATGCTTTTAGCATAAAATATCTTTTTATTTTGCCTGATTACCATCATATTTTTTCAAAGAATTGTCAAAATAGGAATTTTTTCTTTCTGTATCTCGTTTTTTATATCGATTTGCCATTTTTAAGTATATCAATTTTAATATTTTTCAACATCTGCGACACGGCTCCCATATAGACTCATGTTAAAACATATATTTTCACTCGTTAGATTGAAAGACCTCAAGAATAACAGTGTTTAATTTTATTAGTGATCCGTCATTTTTGCTATTTTTGAGGAGCTACTTAAATAGATTATATTTTTAGTCAAGTGGGACAATAAGATCGTATTCTGATAAAAAAAGTGTCGATAATATATATGTTATCGATGAAAAAATAATACTGGAAAATTTACTGTAAATACTTGCAGATGCGGGGCGGAATTGAAAAGTGAACAAAATTATCTCAATTTATTGTAAAAATTAAAGCAATTATGGAGAATTTTGCTATAAAATGTGTAATTTTACCAAAGATTATAGTAATTTTTCTCGGGTTTCAAATACATTACTCATCTCAAATTATAGTAAATTATCCTGCTTAATTTCTCAGTATAAAAATTTACTTGTGTAGGTATAAAAATTCTCAATACATTTTTACAATTACAAGTTTACAAATCAAAGGTTAATTCTTTGCACATATCGGATGGTAACACACTACGCATGGACCGACCTCAACATTCTATATTTTTCGTTACAATTTGCAAAATTTATAAATTTTTAAGGTACGAATGGCATTAGGTTATTTCTCAAAAAATATAAAAGTTTATTTTTAAGGCTTATCCATAATTTTGTTATAATTTAATTGAAAATTTTAAAAATAGAGCTTTTTTTGAAAAATGACCGAGGATGGTTACCATTCAGTGTTCGAAAATATAAGAATGTACGCGAAGTCACTTCCACGTCCAATTTTATTATGTTGGTTTCACAAAATCATAGAATTCTTTGAAATCTGAATAAATTTTCATATGAATATAAAGAGTTAAGAATATCGAAAAAAGTTTCCCTAATTACGAACAATAAATAATATATATGACACAATTTTGTTGTTGTATATAGACACTTTATGCGAGATGAAATGAACAAGAAACAATTTTTTTTGTGCTCAATCTACTTTATCTGAATAAATTTAAGCATTTGCGGTCGAATTTGTACGAAAATTGTGCAATTCTCCAATTACACAAATTTGTGTAATTTTCCGATTCCAGGAAATAACGTAACGTGTACGTAAAGTGTATTATATACAAAAGGAATATGTTAAAATCTCAATTTGTGCGCAATACGATGTCGACGCGGGCCCGTCGAAAATTTCGCGACGCGTTGCATCTCTGTACACCCGCATCAATAATGTCCCACGCGACGACTCCGTTTAATCGTTATCGGCGGAGTGCGTGCGCTCGCGCGTTTTTCCGGCCGCACGCACCGTCGAATATCGAGTAATTGTCATCGGTGCGTTTTCTTCTTTTATTTTCGTTAACGACGCGCAAACGTGCCGTTTGCCCGACAGAGCGGGCCCCGTTCGTTAAGCGCGACGGCCGGGCCGGGACCTATCAGATCGCGTCGTCGAGCGAGCAAACACAATGCGAATATTTTTGCGGCGTTTAAAGCGAGCTATAAATATCCCCCCGGTGCGTTAATTGCATATTCGATTCTGATCGTCATCTCCGATTGTGACTTTAGGTTATTGGCTTTCCCGCGCGACGCTTTCAAGTCGCTTTAATTAATTCAACGCGAATACTTTTTGAGGGGAGCATCGCGAATGCACAATGCGAAGTTTTTCATTCGTGTATCTATATTTAACCTATTCCTTGGTGGAGAATAAAGGATCTTTTATCGTTGAGGAATTAAGAATTAGCTGACTGTATTAGCTAACGATTAGTTACTTTAGTATTAGTTACACAGAGAAAAATTAATATTAAAAATTATCGTTTTGTCGGTAACCATGGACTTTTTTTTATTCAAGAGGTTATTACAAATTTTGAGTAAATTTTAATGAAAACAAAAGAAATTTTAACCTTTTTCTTATAAATTTTTTTATAAACAAATTAAATTTTATCATAATATCAATAAATTTTACCGTGGAGTCGCGTATTTTTTCTTTTGTTTATATTAAAGTTTATTCCAAATTTGTAATAACCTCCTGAGTATCCAAAAAGTTCATGGTTACCGTCAAAACAACGGTAATTTTTAATATTAATTTTTCTCTGTACACTGAGAAAAATGTTTTAAAATAATTTATTGCAATTGTAGTATAAATTTAACCAAAAATTGCTATTTTTTATCGTAAAAATTACTATGTTTTATAGTAATTTTCGGTCTGGATCGAGTATATCTCTTGGTTACTAATAAATATAGCAAATTTTTCTAAAACTTTTTCTAACATTTTTCTCAGTATACTTTCTAGCTGCTAATATATCGTAAAAAATAGACTGAGGAAAATATTTTAGTAATTTTTACAAAAAGTTCAGTAAATTTTACCAGATAGTATTTAGTCGCAGACTGTCAGTCCTTAAATTTTTTACCAAACTGTATAGTAATTTTTTGTAAATTATTATAAGTAATATTTCATGGTTAATATTAAATTAGTACACTATGTTAAAAAGTCTATAAATGTCAGTCTGTGACCAGATCTAATAAAATTTATCAAACATTTTGTAAAAATTACTAAACACTTCGCTATCAGTGTACATTTATAGTGAGTAGGTAGTATATTAAATATATATGAATATTACTCTAAAAAAAAATAAAACAGAACCATAACCTAAATACATGTACTCTGCAAATCATCATAGTCTGTAATCGTAATTTGACTTATTCATTTCAGTAAATTATTGTTTATTATTATTAAAAATAATTAAATTTATTATTGCAAATTTCATCAATTAAGTACACGAATAACACTTAATTTAATTCATGATTTCTTAATTAAACCTAAAAATCAGTCGATTTTAGTCAGAATATGTTAAAAAATGGGAACGTTTTTAGTGGGAATTATAACCAGATGGCTGGTTAAAAGTTTAGCATACAGCAAAAAATCAGCTAATTTCTGGCTGGAAAATGCTTCATTTCTCTAGCACAGTATATACCTGCCTTTTAATGTGGCTTAATAGTATGTACAGTGGTCATTAAGAATTTCGATTGTTTTACGTAATTATGCTTATCGGCCGTGTCTATCAGCGCTGATCATCATCGAAACAAATTAACATGACGGACGATAATGTTTCCCATCTCAAATTAGCAAGTCACTTACTTTCTGCGAAAACGACGGTTCGCTGCGCTTCTCGAGCGAGCTCCTCCACACGGGCGGAATATTTTATGCGCTCGAAATTTTTCTTTTTTTTTATTTCATCGCCGGGCATAAATTTGCTTCTTTAATCCGAGGAATTTTTACAGTCCAATTACTATTCGATCGAATTAATGCGGCCAAGTCGCTGTAAAAGTTCTTTAATTGCCTCGTAACGCGAGCCTCCGCGCGCGGGGGGTTATAAACAAAATTAATTATGCAAGTACAAGAAGTACAAGAGAAAATAATGTAAAGGCGGCGCCGCGAGAAAAGGCTAAAAATTGCAGCGACGCGCCCTTCCAACTTCTAATTGACTTTTCTTATTTCGCGCGCAAAAGGAAAAAGGCCGCTTTTATTCAGGGGAGCGAGACTCTCGTGGAATAATTTACTTTTTATATTGCGTAATAAACGAAAGTTTTCCTTACTTTGCAGAACTAATTGTAAGAAATGACCCGGCGGAGATTTTGAAGATTCATCTCCGGATTAATTATTCTCCCTGGAGCGACACTTTTCGATAGTCCGCCGCGCGCTAAACTTTGCGTTTATAAATGACGAAAGGCCGGGAGGACGTTTATACGTTTAATAAGCCTCGATTTAATTACTCGAAGGTTATCCGTTTTGTCGCTGAAATTTATGAAATTTTCATGACCAAACTTTTACTGTAATTTTATAATGAACAAATTAAATTCCGCGCCTATGCGGCGCTTCTACCTCTCTTTTTTTATTAACAGTTCGGGACTACTCCTGCTGGAAATTAATGAAGAGTAAAAAGTTATCGCCGAAGTTATGATTTTAGTACTTTTTTACGTGTACACGTTGGCCCATTAAAAAAGTATTAATAATAATGCATTCGTCAATAAAGTTGGAAAGTCGTGTTTATGCCGTTGATTTCGCGAGTTTTATCGATTGTTTCCACCGTTTTAGCAGCTTTAGTATCGTTGATATTTACGAGCTCAAACATTTATGAGAGCAGTTTCATGAAATGGAAGCTTCATACTCTTGCTTTAGTGATACCCATTTTTACCGGAGTTTATGCAAATAAATTTTTCACTTTTATTTTTCTTAGCTTTGCACGAATCTCTGATATTACTTGAAATATTTATTTATTTTATATAAACAAATGTCCTTATATTAGATTTAATCACGAAGTTACAAATCTTAAATGATAATAAAAAATAATTAACAAAAATCCAAACAATTGATATCAACTTAACTGATGACTTATTTTATACTACACGTGATAACAAAGTTAATAAAATTTAAATGATAATCAAAAGTAATTAAGAAAAATTAAAAGATTTAATATTGACTTAATTAACGATTTGAAGTTGCTAATAGCTTCAGTACTTCTAAAACGTGAGGGAAGAGTATTCCAGTTTTGTTTCCTACGATTTACGCTTGATTAAAAATCAACATTTGAATTAAAGTTCTGTACAACACGAAAATTCCTTAAATTGCACGAAAATATGACGAAACTATAGCTTAAAGAGATGGCTACAATTCCGAAGATAGCAAAGATTCATGGCTTTTAAATATGCACTTTTAATTAAACGTCCAATTCGTAGATTTTTCAGACACTGACAAATTAAGGTTGCAAATGACAATCACGATCGCAAGGGATACACAAGCACACCAGGCATTCTACTTCGAATTAGCCAATTAGGCTTAATGTCGCGTTTTATTGCCGGTGGAGAAACGGAGGAAAGATTATTTTCTATCAGAACTATGACATTAGGTTACATAAGGCGTAAAGCCTTACTCTTGATCCTTACAAGCTTCATGCACACATTAGGCTTCAATGGCGAGACGAAAAAAACTTTTCGTATTTATCGTTCGCTTTAGTACGATTATTTGAATAAAAAAAATGAGTATTGGCATAAATATTAGAATAAATTAAGTGAGTATTATTTATTAGCTAAAAGTTAGCTATTTTCTAGCTAGAAACTAGCTAAAAATATATTTCAAGTATTCTCAGCTGCTGAAGGCTATGTAAACAAAAAACATAACCTAAAAACGTGCACTGTTAAGCTTTACTGCAATTACTTATCTCGATCAATTATTGTTTAAATTTAACAATCTTTAATAAATAGTAAAAAAATAATTGTAAAATTGATTATTATTTACACTGAGAGGAACATGTAATTTTGTTTAATTTATAATATTTTATGAAGCATTATACAAATAGCTATATTATAGGCAGATTCGTGTCATTTTTAACGATATAACCCGTAGAAAAAAATCCTGCAGAATTTTCTGCAGAAATTTCTGCAGAATTTTCTGCAGAAATTTCTGCAGAAGATT
>JAXIUT010027117.1:0-16025 GCA_035586675.1 Eurytoma californica | reverse complement strand
ATATCAGATGATTTATCAGATGATAAATCGTGTCAAATAGCCAGGTGATTTATCACCAGAATTTTTTCAGCAGGGTACCGATTTTTCGTTTTTCTATTAGCCTACCATTTAAATAGTAACCCAAAGATAATGTATCCGTGAAAACGTACGCAATGAAATCAATTAAATTTCGTTAATCAATGAATCAAAATGTCATTAAAATATAATCACACCCGCAGACTGTCGAGCCGACGGAGTTGGATCACCCGATGATGGTGCCGAACCCGGGGGACCAGATGGCGGAGCTCGAGGAGGTGGTGGAGGAGCGCGAGGACGAGGCCCTGCTGAACGACAATTCGGCCAGTCGGCCGGAGGTTCGACAATTCGGCCAGCCGGCCGGCGAGTACGAGCGGGTGCCTACGGAGGAGGACGCGTCGCGCCAGGGTCGCAGGTCGAGCTTGCAGGGCTCGAAGGGTCCGTCGCGCAGGATCACGTCGTCGTCCCGGGAGGGATCCAGGACCACCCTCAGTTCTCTGAGAAACGACTCCAGGAACAATATTGAGGAGATGGTGCGCAACAACAAATCCAACAACACTCAGATGAAGAAGTCCCCCTCTCAAGTGGCTTTAGAATTAAGGTGAAGATATTTTTTACAGGTTCTGACTTGATATGCTTCTGGTTTAAATACATGATGTCGGTAAGAAATTCGTTTGTAGATTATTTGAAAAAAAAATTCAAAAGAATTTATACTCTTTACAAATAGAATTATTGTGGTTTAAAGTGTAAATAACTAGAAACTCAAAAAATTGTACATATGTTTTTCTGATCCTTCGTTACGTAAATCGTAACAATTTTTATCAGTAGGAAAGAAATTGAATAATAATTAAGTTCAAATTTTTAGAATAGAACACTACACAAACATACTAAAAGTTATTAAAAAATTTGGCATAAATTGCGAAAAAAATGCAATATAAAAAGCTACCAGACTGACAATAAAAATTTGAGTATTGTCGAACTGAAGGTAATTCCAGAAAAAATTACTACCAGCATTGTAATTATCATTCTAAATCCTAACGTAATATAAGTTCATTAATTAATTTTTCTTTATTAATTTTTACACTTATTAATTTTTGGAAAACCCTACATTTTCAGGCAACTTCAGGCCCGGCGTTCGAGCGTGGGCGAGGCGCGGCCGCGGCCGTATCCACGGCAGCAGCAGCAGCAGCAACAGGAGCCGAAGAAGGCGAGCTTCCACCTGGCGGCGCCGGAGCAGGAGGCCGCGGGCAGGAGCAGCCGGCCCAGCGAGCAGGTCTAAGTGGCCGATCGGGCGATTCCGCGCTCACTCTCCGCGACTGCGTCCGGGCCGCGCGGCCCTCGCTTGCGGCTCTTCAAGTATTATGTGTGATCGAATTTGTACATAGTGTATTTTGTACCGGTTCCGCTGTTTTTACTTGGCTTCCAGTCTTCTCTGATACAAATATACGCAAAAGTTTTTTACACCGTTGCGTTTTTCTTTGCTTTTACTCTACCTGTTTTGCGTATCTCGTTGTAGCGCTAATTCGGGGGTTTGGAAAATGATAGGTAATGACGATATAGGATAGTATTTTTAAACGGGATATGACTACTGAGTTTTGAAATTTATTATCATTTGCGTATTCATATTGAAGGATGAGTAGTTTTCCTCCCGCTGTTTTTAGACGTTCGAAATGCTTTATTCACCATTCACTTTTCAGACATGTAAAAAATCCTTTTTTGAAAACGTTGGAAAAAATGAGTTTGTCGATAAGGTAGGTATTTTAGAATGGTAATAAAACAATGTTCACTAATTGTATTATTCATAACTTTTAAGTAGATTTCCGTTAGAAAGTATATAAAATATTTTGCTAAGAACTGAAACTAGTTAATGACGTATTTCATCATGCTTTTATCAAATATTCGATAATAACTAAAAATAGTCTCTGTCTGATTTCGATTTACGTAAATAGATCTTCCCTGCTGGGATTTCTCAAACTAGCCATTATCTGATCCGAAAAATAGTTTCATCGATGGGGCAAAACTAGTCGAGTATTTCATCAGGGTCACTGTATCATTCAACTTGTACAATTTGTAAAATGATTTTTCCCACAAATTGAAGAAAATCTTTGCATAAATTTTAAAAATTTTAATAACAAATAATTAATTATTCGCGTGTGAATTCCAGTAGACGGTGTCGGTGTCGTCGACTGATCCGTAGAGTGGCGACGTCGCGCGCGACGCGTGAGATCGAGAACGGGACCGAGATTAAACAATTGGCAGTCGAGATAACGAGGACACTTCCCGGGAGCGCGCACAGCCTCCGGCGCGGCAGCGCTTTCCACTCTTTTATATAAGGCTCGCCCAGAGCGCGATCCGCAAGAATATGTATCAAACGATTTTCCTGAAAATTAGGCTACGATCCAGATTCCATCGGAGAATTCCTTTAGGTATACAAGCCGACGGGAGATTTTGAGATGTAATTGTGACGAAAGATCGTGTCTTATCCCACATGTATTATTAAATCGTAAATTAATAAACGACGCCAAATATTAATTCTAATCACGTTACGACTCACAAAATAGAAGGTGAAATTTAGGGTGCCGACAGGCAGGTGTTCGCGAATTTCAGACTAAATTCTGCACGACTAAATGTCAATGAGTCAATTCGTCCGTACCTAGACTCTTTTCAGCAGTAAATCAGGTAGAACATCTCCTCGCCAGTAAAGCTTTGCTTTCTTCAATTTCAAAATAGATACGAGGACCTGCCTACCGCCGCAAAGGACATACGACTTTCTTCAGCAGAAAATGAGATTGCAGCGGATTTCTTTAACCGCAAACGAGATAGCATGAGCTCTCTTTAGCAATAAACGAAATAGTCGCTTCGTTTCCTTCAAACGTAAGCCTTGCTTCAGCCACAAACCGGGAGATAGTGGATTCTCTTCTTTCAACCTCAAAGTAGATAGAACCTTTTTCAGCTGCATTAAGAAAAGTTTACTGTAAAATTTACGTGTAAAAAACTTCATCGTGAGAGAATTTGCAACACCAGAGCTTTTCCCGTAACAATTACGAAGCTTTCCGTGAGCCATAAATATTCCCGTAAAAATTTCCAGTATCGCAAACCGTCCCACAATTACATTTATTCGGTGTACAAACGAGAGGCAGAATTGGAACCGATCGATGCATTTGCTTAATTCACCCTTCATATGCATCAATACACGTCGATTACTTCACGAACCTGTGGAATCCCACCCGGCGAAGCGTCGGGCGTCCTCGCGATGTGCCGAGGCTCGCTGTCGCGTTCCGCGAATCGCGAATCGGCCGGTGAAAAGGCCACGGCGGTGTCCCACGCGACAATTGAATGATCGCTAGTGCCGGCGGCCGCCCTTGGCATTAGACGGAGACGGGGAGGAGCGGAAGCCGGCGCGAATTGGAGCGAAGGCTGCGTTTTCGCGCGAGGCAATTTTCTTGCGCGCGCGACGAGGTGTCGTCTTTCGCGCGCCGACTAAGCTAACTTGCGACACTCCTCGGCCTTGCCGCGCGACGCCTCAGGACTACACCATGGCTCCGGTACAGAGTTTTATCTGAAAAAGCAATTTTTTTGTACGAATACAGTATGCAATTATGTCATGCGAGATATAGAAATAACCGCTGCCAAAAGATTGGCTTTGTTAAGATTAATTTTGCTACTTCTTTTATTAATTTGTAATGCCATTTTTTATTATTTTATATAATTTCTCAAACAACTATTTGTTTTAATTAAATTAAGTGCTTCTTTGTGTAATTAAATTATACGATTATTTTTTAAATTCATATATTTTTGTAAACTGTTTTTTGTAAGTTGGATTGTTGCTACAATTTCGTAAATATTTAGATAATTATTCTGTTATAAATCTGTAATAGTTTTCTTAAATAATCTCATGGAAAGTTAAAATACATAATTGTTACTGTTTTTGAATTTTTTTTAGAAGAAATCAATAATGATTTGAGTGAATAAACGTAAATGCATTATGTATTTAACGCAAACTGAATAAATTAAAAAACAAACCAGAGTGACTTTCTAAAAATGTCCTTTGAGAATCTTGAATATCCTGTTTATTTTAAGATATCTTTAAATAATAATTATGCACGTGTGAATAACGTCAATAAGTTCGTTCACTTTGCCATACTTTCACTAACAAATTTCTTGCTCAAACAGAATCATATAAAATGTGCACAAGTAAACTCCTGCAGTGTGAGCATAACTAATTACTCGTCATTACATTCATCGGCTTACCGCAGTGTAAATTTATGATTAGCAGCAGTCACTAAATAACCACGCAATTTTGAAGCATCCGAAAGAAAAAGAGCACCAAAGTGCATTTTCATCGGAATTAATCTTCTCCCGGCAAAAAAAAACGCCGCCTACGTCATCGATGACGTCCGCCTCGATGAGACACCCGCGGCTAATTTAAATTCAGCGAAAGCCGCGAAATTCACCGTTTCGCGCTGACGCGATCAGGTCCGGTATCGAGATTCTTCAAAATAACGCGACGTCCGCAAAAAGGAAAAGAAGAGGAACAGTTAGTCGGGCCGAGAGAAAGGATACGAGGCGAGGTAAAAATAACCGGCGGCAGGGCTTTTTCAAAAACCGCGCGGAGAATTCCAAAAGAAAGACGGCGAGAAACCGGTTGACGCGCAATTAGACCGATCCTCCTCGTCCACGGGGACGGCAATTGGCCCCCGAAGGGCCGACGTAATAGCCGGTTGCCTCGCAGGCCGAAGTCAATGGCTGGAGCGGCGAAATTGCGACAGGATCGACGCCGCATTGGTGTTTTGATCGTTAGCAGCGATTGTTTATTTTTTTTTTTTTTTTTTCGGGATCATGCATTAAGTTGATGCCGCGGTGCTTTGTTACGGGGAAATAGTTACGCTGCGTGGCGATTTCTTGTCAAGTTTGACGAGGGACTAACGGTTATTTTCGTGCATTAGCAATTCCTTGACAATAATGGATCGTTACCAATTATTTTTTTCTATCTTTTTGTTCTAGACTGTATCATACTTTATTAAGCAACAGGTTTCTGTCGGTTCATGCTTGTCTTATCTAACTATAAATATTTATAGTTAAAAGTATAAAGTTTTTAATCAGTTAAATATAGCATTAGCATAAGTATATACTTCATCAAACTTTGAGTTTATATACTGATTTATTCGTAGCAGTGAGTCATACATATTTAAATTTTATCTATTATTCTGTGAGTATCAAATAAATTTTCCAAAGTTCAATGTCCGTAAAATACATGATTAAGCTAAGACTGATAAATAGACGATTAATTTTTTATATTCACTTTTTTTAAGAGTTAGAGAAGTAACAAAAGTATAAATTTTATTACTTATTATGTTATCATCTGATTTAATTCAAATTTTCTACAGAAACTTTTGAAAAATTTTAAATGTGAATCCATTACAAACAAAGAACCATAACAGTCATTAAACTAAAAGTAACCCTACAGAATCTTTCCCTGAAAGCACCTCGATAAAAATCACTCAAATTCCCAAAAAATCGCATTCCACGAGGAAACCCCAAAGCCTCCGGCTCGCACCTTCAAGAAATCGTAAGGTCGCCGGTGCAAGGACTCGAAAAAATTCCGCTCGGCTCTCAAAAATTCGCGCTCGGTCGACAGGGCAAGGTCCTGGCCCCTGCCGGGATCCTCGCCCGGACCAAGGACCCCGCGGGTGCTCTCCGGCGAAGGCCAAGGTTGCCGACGCAGGCGCCGCCGGCGTCTCGGTAAGAGAGAAAAAAAAGGTTAAGGCCGCGCTCAATTGGCGACAATTTGAGCGACAGCTCGCGGCTGCTCATCGTCGCGCGCTCGGCCGACTTAGCTAATTACTCGGGAGAGGCTCGTACGTGCCTCGCCTAAGTACCGCCGTCGTAATCTACCTCCGGGCGCGGGGCTCTCGGTTTTCTCCCGCGCTGTACGTCGGCTCAACTGTAGGTGTGGCGTTCTCTTTTTTTCTGAAATTTTAGAAGATTAGAAGGATTGCATTTGGGAACGGAGGTGTTGAAATTTAAGTTTTAACTTTTGCGATGAGCCTCCTTTAGAATTAGGATTTGGGAGCGTTATGTAATTTATTGTTATGATCTTTAAAAACGACTAATTGCTTATTTGATATAAGCAGTTTCTTTACTAGATTTAGTGCTTTTTTTAGGACTGTAAAAAATAAAATATTTCAAAATTTTGCACGTTTTTTATGAAAATGTATACAAAGAATTAATAATTGAAATTTTTTATCTATTCGCAATCTTGTTCCTATACGAATTTCGTAATAATTTTTTTCGTTTAGAATTGCATAGCTTACATGAAGTATCCATATAATTTACTTTTAATTAACTTTGTTCGAGAGAAATAATTTTCTGTATTTTTTACAAAAAGTTTAAAACGGGTGTCTTAGCCAAAGTTTTCTGCGACTGCACTTAAAGTGAATGGCGTAATCACTTAAAATTACGATCATTTACAATATTCCTATTTGCTTTTACTCAATACACACTATAACGTTATTTTAACTCGTTTCCGATTCCTACATCATCAAACCGAAGTCGCAATCATTGAAAATATCCGAAAAGAAAAAACATAATCATTGCTCTTTGGAACCTCGATCTTTGCGAATTCCCAAGGCAGCCTCCGCACTCCTGCAAAAAGAAAAAAGAAAAAAAAGAGATCGATCGGACTGCACATCGTGCACCGTTGATGCCAAAGTCCGCCGGGCACCCGCGGGAGTGGGAGAAAGAGGCGCTCGAGGGCCCGCCGCGGCGTATTACGGGGAGAGAAAGAGAGCCGGAGCGAAGGTGACACCGGCTCGCGCGGCAGTGCGTCCCGCGCCCGCGCCGCGGAAAAAACGCCGCGGCTTCCTCGTCTTACCTGCTCGCGACGCGCCGCCGTGCAAAGTCCATCACCGACGATGCGAGTCCGCGTGCTGCTCAGCTGGATCTACGACCGCTAGGCGCTGCCGCGCGGCTGCACCGCCAGTAGTTCAGGTAGGGGACCGCCGGAGCCCATTCACTTCGATATACGATCTATACGGTTGCTTCTTTTCTCGCGTTCGATATATTTTTTAAGGTGTATATTTTACGCGACGGAGGCTTGAGACGGCAGTTGGATCGAATGGTCGTGAGTTGGAGTTTTGTTTGTGTTGTTTGCGAGTGGAAGAAGCGAGTATTATTTGTAGTTCTCTTTTAGTGCGAAATTGCTTAGGTCTATTTTGAGATCGATTTGTCCGTTATTCTAATGAGGCGGCCTGTAGTTAAGATGCGAAGAGGATTCCGGTGAAAATATAAAGACAGATTCTGGAGCAGATTGGTATAGCGCTATTATTGGCATTCCAATAGTTTATGGCGATAATTATTTTGGAGCAAAAAAAAAGACTTTAAATTACACGATACTACTATATACTAGAAGAAGAATTTGTTTATTGATCAAAAAAACCATTTATTCACTTAAAAGTAAAACATACTTTCTTAAAAATTGTACCATTTAATTCTTATCTTATTTATCATAAATATTTCAATTTATAATGACTAACAGTTTAGACTTTTTGCTGCTCCTTTACTTCGGAAGTACAACTACCATTTCAACCTACAACCGAAAACTTATAAAACACTATAACGACAAGCAATAAAAAATTATCCGTTTAAAGCCAGATACATACGTATGTAATGCTCTCAAAAAAATTACATAAAACCAAAGATTTTCGCGTAAAAAAAGACTATCCGATAAATCAAAGCCGCGATCTGCCCGCCGGGACTGATAAGACAGCCGCGCATCCGAGCGCGCGAAATCCGAGCGGCCGCGGCTTTATCCGGGCGGCGTCGCGGACGTCCGGAGGAGGCGCGCGGGAAGGTCGGCCTCGACAGACAATACCTCGGGGGGGAATCCTCCCGCGGGGACCCCGGCGAAACCCGACGCCGGCCCGATTAGATCGGCGCGCGCGTGCGCCGACGAAAGGATCGGCCTTGGCGCGGAACCCCCTCCTCCGCTCGCCCACGCGGAAATCGCTCGCCCGACATATTTTTTTTTCTTTTTTTTTTTGGAGTGGTTGTGTATGTAAGCGTGAGGCTCGCGTTGGATAGGATCGTTTTGGATTGTGCGGAGTATCAGCGATGATTTGATTCGATGAGCTTTGATTGATGATCGGATTCGTATTGGGTTATACTCTGTGTGGGTGGTATATATTTTTGTGTATGATTTTTTTCTTGGTGTAGTGATGCTTTACTCTGGAGTAACACACGGCTTTTGTAAAAAAATTAATTGATTGCTATTAACTTGGGTTTTATGAATGGTTGAATTACATTTGTTGAATTAGACGGAGGCGTGAAATTTTAAAATGAGAAACTTGGCTGATTGGGCAAATTACAACGATTCTTTAAAATAGTAACGTGACTGCGTTTAACAAGTAAATTACTGACTTACTCATCGTGAAACTTTTTTACGTACTTTGAAAAGAAAAAACTCAGTGACTCACGAAGAGTTTTCCTTAATACACTTTACATAAACTTACGGAATTTCGTAGGTACATACAAGGAAAATTCGTGTGATCCTTGCAAATCAAGTAACACTTTCTACTAGACATTTCGTTCAACAAAGACGTTGAAATATAGTAAAAATTATCAAGCTTAATTTTTTGAAAATGTTTAGCATATATTTCAAAAGTTTGCTCTAACCATGCAATCGCAAATTATTCCAGACTCCGTAATAACTTTTTAATTAATCTAAAAATCACTGAGTTAATTTCTATGCAATAATCATTTAGTCATAAGTAATAGTAGTCATTAAATGCTAAATCGGATAGAGTGAAATTTTACTCATTTCACTCTTTAGCGAAATTTTGTACTATCCTAATTAATGCGTAATTTTTTACTTTTTTGTATCGTCGCGCCGTTTTACAGTTTTCCGGATAACAGGACAGGACACAACTTTTCGAGTCGCGAAATAATAAAGGCGCCTGAATTCTAAGACAATATAAATTTGAATGTTCTGATCGCAATATTAGTAACGCCGCTGAAAACAATTTAGACACAATTGGAGAATTATGCAATTAATTGAAAATAAAGAATAGTAAATTTTTGTGCCGTTATACTAGCATAATGGTTCGAGTTAATTAAATTAAAACACGATTGGTCCTAAGCATAGCGAATGATATTAATAATATATAATAGCATACTTCTATATCTCTCTCGATTACGGATCTGCAGTTTCAGTTTCATACACCAACCCGTATGGATAGGCTTTTGCAGCAGAATACTGGTGCTTCGATCACTTAACTGATTTTTAAAACAATCGTCAAGTTATTGGAAGAGTAGAATAAATTTTTGAAAACAATTGTAATCAAATCTCACTTATTACAATCTTTATTACAATGCTTTTCTGTTTTTGTACTGCTCCCACGAAAGCAAATTCCTGCGAAGGATATTCGAAACTCTGTATTAAAATAATTTAAACAACCTCATCTCCTTCAAATAAAAGCAACTGAATCGTGCCCATCAATCAGAATCCGAGTACCGCCAAAAGTAAAGCAGACCGTCCGCGAGGCAATCGCATTATCTCGCCTGCACATCCCGATTGGCCGGCTCGGCAAGTAATACCCTAATCGCCGGCGTGAAAAGAGTCCCGGATTGCGGCGCATGTAAATGCGAGACACGCGATTTCTGCGTATCGCCGCCGCGCATATAATAGCCCCGTCGGCGCTCAATCGACCGGGAGACGTCGTTAGCTAATAAAGCCGTCGGCGAAAAGAGCAGCTCGTTATCTTCCTACACGTGTAACCGGCGGCGCACTCGTGCTGCGCGCGCCCGTCGAGCTCCTCTCTCAAAGTAAACATTTGCTTTTTACACCTCGACGGCGGATTCGAGCGAGCATTCGGCGGAGGATGCGAAATTTTTTTACGGAGCGTGTGCACTTGCTCGTACTCGCGGATGCGAGATTTTATGGGAGAAGCGGCGGGTGATAAGGCGCGCGAAATGTTTACCCGCGCTCGACGGAGAATTTTGTGAATGGCGATAGCTGGTAAAAAGTTCCTAGCTTACGAGCGGTGTTATCGAATCAAATGGTGGTGCTCGCGTTTGCGATTCGGGTCAATGTTAGATGTTGCATCGGCGACGGAGCGATGTAGTTACGGGAGGCTTTTACAATTTTCAAAATTTTCAAATTTATTAAAAATTGACTCTACCGTTCCCAAAATTGAATAAATAGAAATAATTAAAAATAAATAGAAATAAATAAAATAATAAATAATGAATTTGAATAAATAGTTCCGCAAGACCGATAAAGCATTTTTCTTTATTTTCAAATTTAGTTTTATTAACTTATACTTCATACTAATTTAATACACTTCTGGTTACATAGTAATCATTTATTGCGTGAATCATGATCCCATTAATTGTACGTGACAAATGTTTCGGCAATTAATGTACGACTAGCGTCAACAGTGATCTAGGTCAAACTGTTCACGTAGCCAAAATTTATGATTGAACTCACCGTAAAAATTACATAAAAAACAATCGCGGAACGATTTGCGACCGTTGAAATTTTTACGGAACAATCGCTGTAATTTTTATCTGAATATTGGCTAAATTGGACAGTTTTATTTAAAAAAGCTCTGCAATTATTACAAAGAAAGCTATAAAGATTCCGGAGATTTTCCCGTAAATTCCAATAAAACTTTCGAGTTTCTCAAACCATCCCACGATTGTGTTTTTCACGTGACTATTACGCAGAGCTTCATCGCGTAAAAATGGGTGAACTAAAATAAAAGACAATTTTATTGAGTTCAAGAAAAGATTTGTAGTTCGCAGTAAATCTTCCACATTTTATCTGCACCGCATGTAATTCAATATCTCAAACAGCACATAAAACCTAAAATAAAAGATATAATAACTACACTTGCAATTATTTCAAAACTACTTAAAAAATTATCAATCTTTATTTAGGAAGTCATCAATCCGTTGATCGTGACAAAATCACCCAATCGCCATCGCCGCGTAAAGCACAAATTGAATGAAAAAAAAATTTGATAAAAGCCCGGTTGTGAAGATCACGCAGGGTCGAGGGTCGACCGGCGTCGCGCGTCAGGTATAATTTCCCTCCCTACTCCGCGGTGAGCACACGCGCGTACCTCCGGCCCACGGGACGCTGTCTCAGTCGCGCGTCCTTAGCCGACCGGCGCGCACAGCCGGACTCCTGTGTGCCCGCAGAAGGACGGACTCGCGCGCCGATCCCGACCGACCAACTCCCCAGTTCGCTATTTCGTTTACGTGGTTCGTCTCTTACACACTCGCATGACTGCGTAATATTACTTCGTTTTTTTGCTTCTCGTTTTTATTGGTACTTTGTTGTATTAATTACATTCGAGTGAATTCGGCTTTACTGTGTGCTAGTTTATTGTGAGGTGAGTTTTTTTTTTGGTCCTGGAAATATTTGGTAGGTTTGATTGACGCAAGCTGATCAGTCCGTGAACTGGTTCTCGGAGGCTGCGGGTAACGTTGAGCGAGTACGACAAGCGATCGACGCGATGATAGACGATAGTTCGGACTTTGCCGTTTAACATTAGCTTTTTTTGCGACATGCTATTTTATGAATGTCTGGCGTGATTAAGATTCTTGGTTGATGCAAGAATTTAAAAAGGCTGATGAATACATCGAATTGTATACGGTCATCTTTATTTGAAAATATTTAATATAATTTCTTAATTAATTTTTTCATATGAAATTTCGTTGTAGAGCAGTGTGGGTTATAAACTTATTACGATATAAATAATTTTCGTTTAATTGCAAAACTATATTTATAGACTTAAATTGAATTTGACAACATTTTAAGAATAGATTTGGATATATGTTATATAATAAAAAAAAATTAAATGAAGGAAAACTATTTTCTCATTCTAGAAATGAGACAATAAGCACTTATATTTTATTATTATAGGTACATTTAATTTGAATTAGAGAAGATAATAAGGCGATTTAGCTAAAAATAAGTCACGACAGTTTGTTTTTTTATGCTTTGTTCTTCTCACAACACATGCAATAGTGGAAGTAATTTAAACTAAATAATTGGTAAAGGAAGACAATAATTTACTTGTAGTTTTATAAAACTATCAAGAGATCCTTTAGTTTTACTGGTAATTTTAACGGACACAAAGGTTCTTTTAGGAATAGTCAAGATCTGTAAACGCACATCCATTTCTTAATACCTTTTTTCAAAATTATTAAAAAATTGTTAAAGTTGGAACCATTTCTTCGAAATAGTATGTAGGTATATTTCTTATTCCACTGACAGACTATCTCCATATTCCTTATGAATAACCATCGGTAAATAATTCTATAAATATACGAATAAATGAAATTCATGATCCACAAACCCTTATTTAAATTTAAATTCTTATCATTCGTATTTAGCGAGATAAGACTATCCAAAGAGCCGCAAATAATATCCATTTATGCATTCATAAAATCAGTGAATTTCATTCAGTCATATATACGAGGTAACATGCTATAAAAAAAGCGCAAAATTTCTGAGCAACCACTTTCTCCTCCAGGAAACGCATAACCAGTGGTCAGTTTCGAGGGTCGAGATCGGCGGCATGAGGCGTCCAAGCCGCGGCCCGGGCTCCTGAGGACATGGCGGAGGACCAGAAGCTGTTCCGGCTGCCGGGCACGATCGAGGAGGAGGAGGCGTCGGACGCTGCGCTGCTGCGCTCGTCGCGCGCCGAGTCGCCCCTCCTCACTCAGAAGGCCGGCTGCCAGCCCACCGTCGTCGCCGGGGGAATACCCAGGAACGTCACTCTGCTGAGGGTCAGCACCCACAGCAGCAGCATCACCGGCATCGCGCGGCAAGACTCCGCCAGGTAGAGTCGCTCGAGCAATCGGAATTTTAGTTTACTTACTTACTCTTTTTTATATGGCGCGGGATAATTAGAGAAGCGAGTTGTATATCGGTGAGTTTCATTAATCATATCGTCGTCCTTGATGAAGAAAAGTGCATTTCGATGTGGAATGCTCCTGTAGGATGTATGGTATTATTGAATAAAAAACACATTTCAAGTTTTATAGGGAAAAAGGATTTAATTCAAATCTACCGCGAAAAGAAGCTTTTTTTGCGAGATTTTTCAAGAAGAAAAGCTCTTTTGGTAAACTTGCATCAAAAAATGTAATTTTAAAAATTTGGCAAAGTGGAAATATCAAGAAAAGAGCTTTTTTCGCAGGAAAATACAAAAAAAGCTTTTTTCGCGGGAAAATACAAAAAAGAGCTTTTTTCGCGGGAAAATAAAAAAATGGGCATTTATCAAGGGAATCATTAAAATGTGCCTTTTTATTTGCAAGGCTGTAATATGCTAGTCTACGATTAACTTTTTTTCGTTAGTATAAACTAAACTACTTTAAACTTTGATTGGCTTAACTTTTGATTACTTCTTATTATAATTTCAAACGGGTCTTTTTACTTTATTATAATTTTTAGATTGGAGATTCTAAGATTCAATGTATTACCATTTACTTACTTATGTAAAAGAATGATCAACTAAAATGGAGATAAATAATTTAGCTTCATTCAATTATCAAGCGAACTGCATGTTATTATGACATTTGATTGTACGGAAGCGAGCATCACGAAAGGGTATCAGTGAAGTGTCGTGTGCTTAAATGCAGTATTTTTCTAGATATTAACCTGTTCAACTTGGCTACAAGTACAAAATAGGCATAATTTAAGTATAACCTACTTTAGTTAAATAGTACACCGACTGTGTTTATACAAGACTAGTTTTCAAAGAATAATTTTAGTTGTGTGATCTGTGTAGCCTGGATTCTCAATTGATGTCATAGGTGCATTTGAGCAGATAATTACTTGAAATTTTTTTCATTTTTCAATTTAACGAGCATTTTACTCTCTTAAAATGATTTATCACACTAACAAGAGCGATTTTTCACCGTGTTTCATTATTCTATAATAAATATTCTTTTAAAAAATAAAAAATATTTTCTTCGAATGATAGAAAAAATTAATTCTCGTACTTTACCATATTACTGCATTCTTTTTTAAATTAAAAAGAGGACTTTCCCGTAAAATCACTTAAAAATACCGGGACTATCAAAAATTTAAAAAAAAAAAACTATATATTTCGACAACGCAAACAATTTTTTTTCGTTTGATTCATTTATCACAAAATTCTTACCGAAACGTCGAGAAGAAAGAAAGAAGCGCACACCGCTAAGCATCATCTCGATGTACATCCACGTGGGGAGCAGCGTCAGCCGAGCGGAAGAGCGACTCGTGGCGCCGCGCGACTTTTTTTTCTCTCGCTCACTCTCCCAACCTCCGCGAAGAGCGGAAGACCTTCGCGCTCGCGAAATCGCCGCGGCTTATCGGGCGCAGGCGCGTTCGGTTATTTTTCTCTCTTTTTTTTTCGTCTCGCCTCGATGGTAATTGATAGCGCCATTGAATCGCGCGATTGCGTCGCGCGGAGATTCAGGATTTACGGAAGCCGCCGGTGCCATGGAAATGTTCAATTATTGCGAAACGTGATCGAGGTAAGGAGATGCGGTGATCAATGGGTTTTTTTTCTTTGCCGATGAAAAAGAGGTGCGAGCAAAACAAAGAGATTTTGGTACTTTGCTTACGGATTTTGTTATTAAAAATATTAGATGTTTAATTTTTTGACTTATTAGAAAATTACGAAGCGCAATGTAGTAAAGTTTAATAGGAACTTAAAAAATCGTAAGAACTGCAGAGCAAAATTTTGTTGTATAATGAAAATGTCCACGACAAAATTAATTATATAAACTGTTAAATCTTTATTTTCAATGTTATTAACCGCAATAAAATTTTAAAACTAATGTTATAAACCAATAGTAAAATTTGCTAAAAGAATTGTATATTATAATAATTATAATAATTTTAGTTTTGTTGACTTTGATATTAACGACACAGGAGATGAATTGCAGCGAATAACAAAGTTTTTGTATAGTTATTACTTGCTAATTATTTCCTTAAACAATCGCTTTATCTGAAAAAATTGATGAAGAATTATTACATGAAATAAATTATCGATTAACCGAAGGAAATCACTACTTGTATAGTTTCACAGTTTATCTTAAAGTAATGACTGTTTTGTACTTGTCTAGGAAATAAGTTAACATCACCGATTATTTGCATAATAAACTTTGATAAGATGAGATCTCAGACTCTGAAATTAAACGTTTCAAGTAATACATTACTTGACTAACATTTCTTTGAAAAAATATTGAATATCACGTAGAGCGAAACTTTCGAACAAAACTCATATAGAGCGCGAAATTTAAAAAGACAATTTCTTCTAATTTCCTGTAAAATAAATGTATCATCCACAACGCATATAAATTTTCATGCTTATTGGCGATAAAAAAAAACGAATTTTTTAAAAAATCGTACAAAATAAAAATCTTACTGTCCTTCCACGAATTCGCGCCTTTTATTTATATCCACCTCGAATTGTCGAAGTGCCTCGCGTATTTTTAGCCGCTCGTATCGACGTGTCAGTTTGTCGCTCTCATTAGCCGAACTCGTCCGATCCCGGGGTTCAAATTCGCGGGGCAAACTCGCGGCGCCTCGCGCTTTGAAAATATTTGCGCGGTCCCGCGAGGGTAGGACCCCCGTGGGGCACCCGAGCAAACACCGTTTGATTATCGCGATGTGCGAAAGGCTCGTCTCGCCGCGGCCTTGGCGGCGCGACGCTCGTCCGAGTCGGCGCGATTTTTCGCGGTTGTTATCGGCTCCAGCGCCGTCGGCCTCGCGAGCTAACCGATGACACTCAGCGATTTTTCGGCTCTCGATGTCAGTGGGTTGAACATTCAGGGCATGTTTGTTGTTTGTTCTTGACCGATTGTGATATGCAGCTTTTTTTTTCTTTAATTCGTTGCTTTGTGTAAAGTGAGGATTATTCGTTTTGGAGTTTAATTGGGTTTTGAGGAGATGGAAGTTTTATCGACTGCATAACTTGGAGTAACGTCTGATGTCTACGACTAAATATCCT
>JAXIUT010027087.1:0-16040 GCA_035586675.1 Eurytoma californica | reverse complement strand
TATATAATATAAATATAATTTTTAATCTGAAACTCTTTTTTTCTCAGGTAAATAACTAAGAAAATCGGTTATATGTCTCATAGTCCCTTAAACTCGAAATTTATGTGATCAATTTGTCATTACTAAATAGAATTGTATGTTTGTTATATTTTTATACAAGTTGCATGCATAACTTTAGTCGAGATTTATTGCTTCGAATATAGGTGGGACAGACCCTCAAGCGGACGATATCAATAAAAGAAGCATCGCTCTTGGAACAGTTTGGAGTTATGACATGAGGGAGAAAAATTGGTACAGCGAACCAAATATGCTGATTCCGCGACAGAACTTCGGACTCGTGGTGAATGATGGAAAAATGTTTGCCATAGGAGGTCAAAATAAAAATGGAATGTTCGTTATATTCATTACTACTTTTGTACAATTTTTATTCAATTGCTACGCATACGTTTTATCGTGAAAACTTATGTGCAGAGCACTTAAAAGCGTTGAAGCGTATGATCCGGAGACACGGGAGTGGAAAGAAATGCGATCGATGAGCACAGCTAGGATAGGTCCAGCAAGCGCATATTACGAAGGCTATATTTGGGTCGCGGGTGGTATGATCAAAACAAAAAAAGAACCACTATTAAGGGATGTTGAATGCTATGACCTCCTCAGAAATATGTGAGTCAAGTTTTACTTATGAATTTAAAAAAACATACTTATAAGTAAAATGCTATTTATTAAAAAAAAAACTTGTTAAGAACAACATTTATCAAAAAATTTTCAGATGGTTTAAAATCGAATCTCTTTTAACGGCAAGATGCTTCTCAAGCCTGTACGTAATCGCAAATCGGTTGTACATAGTAGGTGGTGCGGGAAAAATTTTAAACGCAGACGGCAGCAGCGGCGCTGAGAGTATTGATAGCATCGACGTCTGGGATGCAAGTCTCTGCTGCTGGCAGCACCAAACGGCGATTCCGACAGCCCGACACGGACACGCCGTCAGCTCCTTTGGTTAGCTTTGTGCGAAAAACCTCATATTATATTACTCATCACTTTAGTGCAGAACTCAAGAGTATTAACTGAAAAAAGAGAAAAATATTTTAATTACTTATAATTAATCTATATCGACGTTCTTTAATATTTCAAAGCTATTCGTTAATTACAGGGAATCAATTATTAATCATCGGCGGAGTTACGACTCTTCAAATGAGAGCACTGAAAAGTGGAGAATGTTATAACACCGAACGAGATGAGTGGGTAAAAGGTATTTCCCCTTTGCCTTTTGCCATTTCCGGCCTCGCCGCCGTTTCGTTGCCTACGATGTCTTGATTAAACGAATCATAATCCAAAAAGACTCGAAATTCTAATGGGAAAGTGAAATATATTCTGATTTCTTTTCTATTCTAACAGGCTAAAATTTTTATAAAAGAAACGTGATTTAAAAACTGTACATATACGTATATAGTGTTGTGGTTTTGTTAGAAGAAAATAAGAAATTTTGTAAATAAATTTGCTTTTTAATGTAGGAACAAATAATATTTGACTAATAAAATAAACATCTTTTTTAATCGTAATATCTTTTTTAAATAAAAACAAATATTTATAACATTTACTATAAAATAAATTTTGATTGAATATTTTCAAAAGCAAATATACGTAAGAAATAATTTTAGGGTGCGTTTAGAAAAAGTACTAATTTGTTCATAATTTTCAACATAACAATTAGCTTTTATGTCTCAAATATGGAATGAATAAACAAATAAATATAATGTATTTATAAGCACAAGTTTTTTTAATTATTTACGTACATTTCAATTTCAAATTTGCCGCGCATAATTTGAGATTCTTAAGAATTCATGTATACAAATAAACAAGAAAACTTTTACGTTTATAAATAAATTATAGTGTTTATAAATTATTCTTCCTTTAAAAATGATTAGGACAGTTTAAATAATTAGTACCTAATTCAACTGGCGTGATGGCAGCACATACAGGCCGCCAGCACTACCGCCATCTTGCGGAGCATTCGCCAACTCGCGTGCTCCGTTCTCTCTTACCGGAAAGTAAGAGTGCTCGGACCTCCGATCGCTCGAGGAGTGCTTGGTACAAAAGAACCGTCTGCAGCTCGGGCCGCGGCAACAAGTGTCAAAAAACTGTTACACAACGAGCGACCGCGTATCCTACTTTTCCCGGCCGAGTCCGCCTCGCCTACTCCCCGTATATCCTTTCTCGCACGAGCTCGCCGCGAGCGGCGGTCGATGTCGCTCCCCTTCGCGGCGGAGCGCCGCGAAAAAAGGAACAGGACGCGCCGTGCACGCGAGGCGAAAAAACGGAGATAAAGAGTGCGCGAGAGAGCAGTCGGCGAATTCGAATGTGCCGGAGCGTCGCGGCCGCCGCGCGGACGTGTTTTCGTCGCGACGTCGACGACGGGACGCGCAGTGTTGTTGCGGTAACCTCGAAACATGGCCGAAGTGCAGAAGGCCGAGTGCCCACGGCGGAGCAGCGCCGGCCAGGAGGAGGAGGACGAGGACCGCGCGGCAGTGGCCGAGACGCACGCCGATCCTGACGCAGGTACTCGTTACCAGCCCTATGTGTGTGCAGCGAGGCGCACACGGGAAACCACTTGAGGCGCGTGCGCGACTCCCTGCCACGCCGAGAGTGTGTACGAGCAACAAGTGGTTCCGCGTTCTGCCTTTTTTTTTGCTCCATTCCTTGCGGTTTTTTTCTCGGCTCGGGATTTGCTTCGGAAATCCGATGTACGTACGATGCTCCGTGATTTTTCGCTCGCGCAAGGACTCGTGTCTCGTATGTGCGAACTGATCGTAATTCGTGACCTTCGGTGCACGTTGGTTACCGATTTTCATTGAGTTTACTGCTGCTCGAGTGGTTTAACGCTCGCCACGACTTTCGGCGGAACAGGTCGTGAAAGGGCTGACCGCAAGTGGACTTTTAGGTTAGATCTGTTCAAAAAGGTGGACGATCGTTTCGATTTTTTTGTATACCTGGAATTTAGAATGAGTCATAAAACTTGATTTGCCTTTGATTTTATCCCTAATTATTAATTCAAACGTGTTTAGGAAAATACTTAAAATTATTGTTTAAATTGTTAATATTTAATTTATTTTACTTAAAATTTCAATGTATTCAACGTACTTTTATGAATTTTAATATTTATGATAATTAAAATAGTTCTTATATAAAGCAACTATAGTAAACAATTTCAATTGAATATCTGTGCAGGATCGTTATAAAGCAATGCAATTTAACATAATACTCGAGTACAATTCGCAGCTGCGATGTCTGACATATCTGAGATTTCTTGTACGTCAATCGATAAAATACATACGGTACGTCATTTTTCTAATCTATCATTACATTCCGTGTCCACTACTAATGTCCGAGTGAATTGAATCTTTTAGCAATGTAGCTAGCAGTAAAGGCCGTTGGCTCGTGATTCGAAATTTGCATATTTCCACCGTCTACAACTTTCTCTTACGCGCGCGCCTCCTCTCCCGTCTACACGTGCAAAAAAAGGGATTCGAGCTCGCTATATACGTGATTTCTTTCGCACACCTACGTAGTACACGCATATACCTGGCCGAGTCGCTTGATGCTCGATGAGCGATAAGATTGCGCGTCTCGCTTGAGTTTTACTCCGCTTTATTTGTCCGGCTCTATCGAGAGATAATCATTGTGGTGTGAAGCATGTAAGATCGAAACAGAAAAACATTAATAAAAGTAATTATCATAAGCGTTGATAATTCTTGCAATCCTGGTAAATAATATATTACATAAATATATTTTCTTTATTCGTTTCAAATGAATTACAATTTAATGTAATAAAGTTAAATTTATATTAGTTTTTAAAAAATCATTGTGATTTAATTTAGTGATAGTAGTAAAAGAAACGCGTGATATACGAAAAATTTGCTGTGAGTGTTATATTTCTGTAAAAATAACAATTTATTTTGGTGTTTTACCATAATTTCAAAGTTTTTTAAATAATGTTTACAAAAATGCTGCGAAGAATTTTGAAATGTCAAATTTGACGTTTTCCACGTGGTCACGTGGAGTCCTTGTTTAGTGATTATTCAGAAAGGCAACAGATGTCGCTGAAGGCTCCTCAATCGACCGAATTAAGAGTCGTACAAGGGACAATGATCTACTGAATTGTGTTTTCGTTTTGTAAACGTTCGCAGTCACGCAAGTTATTGAAGTATTCTAAAAAAGTGAATAGCCATTTACTAACTGATTATTTTGATATATTCAAAATTCACTCATTTATTGTTAAATCTTATGAAAACATTCATAAATAATTGAGGTAGAAGAGAAAGAAATTTTAGAAGGTTATGTTTATATGAAAATTATACAATGACAACAGCAGCATTTGCTGAAGATAGTAATATGGTGTCAGTAGCACCTATTCTATCTCAAACTATTGAAAAACTTAATGAAAATGCTAATAATCATGATTACGTGATGGCGTTCCTGATCACTATTATGGCAGAAAGTGGATATCGAGTGTCAAGTCTTTATGACAAAAACAATAAGTAAGAGTAGTATATTAATAACAATATTTTACTCCATTATAATCATTACTGTCACTAGCTCAATTTTTAATTATTCATAAGTTAATAGTTTTATTGTGTTTTAGATCGTGGAGCAAGGATATGACCTGCATCCCATTAAACTGGAAATCTTCAGAAAAAAGTATTTATGAAATAGACTTTTTCCTATATAAACGAGTTGAAGTAGGATGCAAGCTTATTGGAATTCCTGTTGGAGATTGGCTAGTTGTAAATTTATTACCTAGAGGAACTACTTCGCGATGTAAAACTCGCTCCATAACCGTGAATGTTTTGAAGCATGTTAATATGTTTAACAAAGAACTTGGTAAATTTTGGCACCTGAAGGAATTAGCTTTAAGGTACCTAATTGGTTTTTCAATAATTAATACGCTGTTCTTACATAACTTAATAAAAATTATATTTATAGATTTAAAAATAATTTATTGGCTCCGTTACACGGTGAAATTATGATGGAAATTGGTGTAGCTAGTCCCAGTCTTCAAGGCCTTCCACATGAAATAAAAATATTGATTGCCAATATGTTGGATACGAAAAGTCGAACAAATTTGGAAAAAACCTGCAGAGAATTCAGCAACACGTCACATCCTTTGACAACACATGCTTGTTAATTGGACTTATCTTTAAGAGAGCGTACTACAAATAAACCTAAATCATAGTATTTAAATAAAAAAATCTCAATAATGTATATATTATTGCTAATATTGTTAGTATTTAATGTTATAATGTTATAACAACTGCATTGTAAGGACGTTTTATGATTAGTGTAATGATTGTAAATAATCTATTATATTTATAAACATTATAAATCAATGTTTATTATATAACTTAAAATATTTATTTTTCTAAAGGAACACATTTAAAATTTATAATGTTTACAAAGTATGTGTTACAATAATTTTTTATAATTATTTCTTTGGAAGATAATAAACTATTTATATTTGCAAATATTTTGTTTTCATTTTTTAATCACAATTTCATTTACTGCAGTTAATATAACTAATGAATTATAATTAATTGTAATAATTTATAAATCTACTATATTAACCTTTAAATAAATTAATCAAGACAATTCAAATTCGTATTTCTTTTGTTACAGATAGTACTAAAGATCCTATTAAAGATGAAGTAACTGATGACAGTATTTTACAAGAAATAGACAAAGCCCTTAGCAATGGTGATATAGGTAAGAACATTCTGCATTTACAAAATATACATCTAGATTAAAGGAAATTTATTAAACTTATTCCTCTCTTAAAAACTTAAAATGAAAATTTGCATGTAACATTAAAAGTATTAAGAGAATATAAAATACTGTAGGATATGACGGTCACTATATTGATAAGAAAGATAAAAAGTTGCTATTGATTTTTACATATAAGTTGAATTATTATTTTATTAATCTTTCGAAAAATTTGATTTTCAATTCTGAGATGAAAGTAGCGTAGAAACAATAACTCACGATCACATTGTGTAAGGTAAAAAAGTGCTATATCAACAAGGTATAATAACAAAAAGTTGTTTTTTGTTAAATGATTGATTATCACTCTCAGGGGTAAACACAGTAAAATATGCTTTAGCTCATTCGAGAAGGCGCGCCCTCATCAACACATTCTCTTTCAACCGTCGAGGCAAGATGGGATCTTCCGTTCCGATAGACCATTCCCGCCCTCGCTAAAAACTGGGTCATATAATGATCTAAATCTTTCTAGTTTCTTTTATCTTATAGTTCCAGATTAGCGTTATAACTCCCACATAAGAAGCCATTATTTAATTAAAAAAAAGGTTTACTTTTATAAATTTTTTTTTAGTAAATTAATATTTACTAAAAGTAATACAAATATAATTTCTAGTAAATATTAACTGTCAAAATAAATCTTTACGGAAAACTTAATAAATGATAAACAAAAGTAAAACTTGTTTTAATTAAATTATGTCTTAAGGATTAGTTGTAACGCCAATCATTTATAAATTAGGAAACTAAAACATCGTAGATTTTACCATTAAAAGAGAGTAAACAAATATAGTTTTAGCGAATTCAATTTTAATTATACTTTAAAGTTGAATTACTGAAAATACACTAAAATTCCTGCTTAAACTAGTAGCTAATTAGCGGAGCACTTTTCATTAATTTATAATTAAATTTCAATTGTTTTAATTAATTTCGCTGTAGAATAAGGTTTATCAATAAAATTATTGAATGTTCTCGGCGCAGTTTTCTTCAAGCTTAATCTAATCCTAAACAATCAGATTATTAATTAAACTTATCTGCGTGCATCAGCAATCGTGAATGAAAAATATTGTAGACATGCGTTGGAAAATAAGTGGTACAGTAAAAGCGAGGCTCAGGGGAGGGGCTGCAATTAGAAAGTTTTCTTTTCAGAGCATTCATCATAAGTCCAAAGGTCAGGAGCTACCGAGGGTTGTTCAACGACTTTTTAAGCAAATAAAGAATTGCTTTTTTTAGATGTTGCTCGATAGGCGCGTGGAATTAAAATGTTCTTACACCAAGACAAACTTAGTCTCGTATAAGTTATGTACAAAAAAGTTTCCTTCCTTTTTCTTTGTTTATTAGTAAAGAAAAGTTTTGCGGTATAATTCTTACCTGATGACCCCACCTGATAAAATGTAGAGTACCCTTAAAACATAATCTCTTGAAGTAAAAATAAAAAAAGTTCTTCGTGATTTTGTAACATACTAGTCAATTTGTCTCAAGTTTATCGAGATTCCCTTGGCTCCGCTCGAGTAAAGTCAGCGTAGCGCTTAAAAATTTGACGCTCAACGGAGCGTCTTAAAATTGAATTTAAAAAATTAGCAAGTCGAGCGTCGCGAGCAATCACGAGGGAAAGCACGCGTGCGACTTAGCTTTCAAATTCGCGATCCACAAGGAAAAAGGAAAAAAGAGCGTCGGGCACGTCCAAATATAAGCGGGTCAACGCATAGACGGAGCCGCGCGCTGCATCGTCCGGCGAGGGTGGAACGGTGGGGAAGGGGGGGGGCGGACTGCGAGCGAGAACGAGATAGGAACGTGCCGCCGCAGCACACAGTCCTCGGGGCGGCGCGCCCGCGATTCACACGGTTTTCCCTCAGAAAGCTTAAGCTTGGCGCCATTCCTCGGCCTCCACCCACTCTACGCCACCCCCGAGCCTAGTGCATACGGAGTGCTCTGCTTCAAAGCGGTTACTTGCTTTATTTTTTAAATTTTAAATAAAAAAAAATATCTTCGTGAAGATTGAACAAGTTTATTTTTATTTTGAATTGTATATCTACATAGCCATTACTCTTACGATGAGGAATTAAAAGAATTAAAATAAATTAAGGGTCTTAATTCGAAATTTAAAGGTTTTTAATATTATTGTTTATTGTATGTTTTTCTGCGTGCAGTGACTATAGCACACGGAGAAAAATGTAGCATTAAAGTTAGTAGAGATTTTACTTAAGCGAGGAATCTCGAAAAATAAAAGAAAAGACTAGTAAATTTTAAAATATTTATGAAGATGAATCATGGAACCTAAAAGGGAGTTTTATATTAAGAGTTTTCCTTAATAAGAAAACTCTTTTTCGTTAAATGTGATCGTTTTTAATTCTCTCTACATACTATATATAAAAAATAGATATTAAGTTTAAAAATATTCATATTATTATATTTTTCAATCGATTTTTTTACTCTGCTTTAAATAAATAAATTTCCTTGTCACTCATACTTGGATAAATTTTGGAAAGGTTTATACCGATGATAATGAGTACATCAAGTTGTACTCATTATCATCGATATAAACCTTTCCAAAAAAATATTTATATTGTATTAACATACAATATATTTGTTATTACATTTATAGTAAAAATTCTTAGTCCCTATACCAATCTTTTTGATGTTTGGAGTTTGCCCTCGATTTTTTCCGTGCACAAAGAAATATTTTTACAATAAAAAGGATAAACAAAAAATTGTACACTAAATTGTACAAAAGAATCGTCTCTAAAGAAGCAAAAAAAGCTTCGCTAAAGCATTTTTGGTACCTCCCGCTTTTGAACGAGCTTTTGACCGAGTGAACACGGAGCGCTCAGTATAGCCGCGAGGGGGTGCACGCGCACACTCGGTCTCTCTCTCTCCCTCTCTCTCCCGGGGTTCGGCCGCCTCGTCCCAGAGCAGTGCGCGCACCGAAGCCGTCCTGGACGAAAGTCCTTCTGCTCCGGCTCTCTCTCTCGGCGGCGTGCGCTTGCGCTCCGGCCCCTTGCTCTCTCCACCCTTTCGCGCGCGCTTTTCCCCCTTCGCCGCGGGAGAGAGAGAGAGGGAGAGCGAGGGATCTCCAGCGCGCGGCGGGAGCATCCCGCTGCTCGCACGCCTATACGGAGCAGTTGCGAACGGCACACGCGAGCGCGACGTACGCGGGCCGCGAGACGTCGGGCCAGCCCCCCACGTCACTTTCAAGGACGCGCCGCCACCAACTCGGCGCTGGGAGTGCAAGAGTGGAGAACGCTCCGTGGTGTGCTCTGGACGTGACGATTATCTCACTGCCCCCAGTCTATAGTCATGCGGTGTCGAATCTCCTTTCACGGGGAACAGTCCGGCCCAGCGAGCTTTGTTTTGGTTCGTCGCCGAGTTAATTTTAGATTTCATTCACGTTTTGTGAAATTACTGCCTTCCAATGTCGAGAAAATACTCGGTTAATATTGAAATGTTTAGTAAATTAATGTACACTCGGCTGAATTAAATTCCTTTGGAACGTACTGCGTAAAGGGCAACATTGTTCGAAAAATCATGTGTAAAATTTAAAAAACTAAAGGTAATCGAAATTTTATTATACACGATATTTCAGGCAATGATGCCACTTTCAGGGTATATTCTAAAAGATGTTTTTTCAGTTTAATGTACAAGAGTAATCTAATGATGCTGTGTTATTTTTGAAAATTTCATAAAATGAAAGAATGTTTTTTAAAATTAATATTCGATTAAGTGATGGCACATTGGAGATTATATTTGGTTATTAAATATGTCAACAGTTTTTGTGCAAAGTGATGATGGCTTAATGAAATATGCAGCAGATTATTGGTTAGCATTGTCTCGTTGACGTGACGCAGCGCTTCGTGGGGATGATGATGTATAAAAATAACTTGACCCTTAACGTGGCGTCGATGATGGATATTAGTAAAGTTTGATCGTGGCAAGGTTGTAATAGATAGCTATCAGTACAAGAATAGTAGTAGAGTCGGTCTCTAAATTCTTGACGAAATGTTCACATTGTCATTTGCTTGTTTGATTTTAATTATAAGAGTAAATTGAGTTTTATTGTAGTATAATTACGTTACTGAGATAACGCGATTTTGAGTCAATTAAAAGGATTCGTTTAATTATTGAATTTCAACCTAATTTTACCGAGTACAATAATACTAGACCGACCGGACCATTATTATTGTCATCATCAATATTATTTGATCATTAAAAGTTTAAATATTAATCATAGTTCATAAATATAGCATTAATAAATAGGTAACGAAATAGGTTATAATAAATATTTTCAAATAAACATTTTCAAATATAATATTTTATACTGAATAAGAAAAATGAATATGTCGCACGTAATGAAATGTTAAAAATTAATTGAATAAAAGTCTCACTGTAGCCAATTAAGTTACGGAAGCATCTAAATAAATTAAATAACGAAAGTCGGGTGAGAAAAATTGCGAAATTAAATATACTCAACTTCCTGGAATCATCACGTTATTTTTAAAAATAGGAAATACCTTTTTTTAATAAAACGTCACACTGCATTACATTGAGATCGTATAAGGAGAAAATAATGAAGATAAAGATGAGTATCAGTCACGCGATTTGAAATCACGTGTATACGGCTTCCTCTGGCAATTATATCGCTTCTTACGTGGCAGATAAATCTTGGAAAATTTATTTTCGTAACGTATAATAGAGAGTACTATTTTCTCAGTATACAACTTATTCTTTTCCTTCAGTCTTAGGCTTCTTTAATTTTATTTAAAAATCAAATATTAATATATGCAGTGCGTTATTAATTAAAAATAAATTTTGCAATATAGTGAACTTCAAAGCTTTACTTTTTAAAAATCCTATAATCTATTTATAAGTTCAACTAATTTCATCACGGTAATTTATATAGCTACTCTTAGTAGATTAAATATAATACAAATATCATAAATAAATTTATTTGAAGGATAACAAAATATAGCAGTTTATAGCACTGTTCCTATCAAGGAGGTAGAGATAACTTTTCAGTTTTTAAAATATCAATTTATGTAACAAACATTTAGAGGCCCGACAGTTCAACACGTAAATATTTTTCATTGTAAAGCTTATAGTTTAAATTATTAATAATTGGTTTGAAAACTACTGTTTCCAAATAATTACGTTTTCGTATACGTTTCGCAAGTATTGATTGGCGGTTTAATCATTAAATACCTATCAAAATTCATAAAGTAAATATTGCGACAAACTTTAAAGTTTAAACAAGAATACTTTTTCACATCGATTGACAATAGATCGTATGCGAATCCAATAAATATAAATTAAAATTTTGATTACAAGGACTTTCTTTGGAAGTTATGCATTCAATCTGAATTTTTAAAAGGGCATGTATGGATTTTGGGCTTCCAATGTAACATTCATAAGCCGTTCACGCGGTTACGATTCTATTCGCATTTCGACAGCCAGTATATGCATATGAACGCAAACACTTCCACGCGGAACGACCCACCTATCTTCCACCTCTGCTGGGCTTTATTTTCCGATCCATTTATTAAGCCCCGGCCAATCAATCAGAGATCTTGTAGTGACTCTCGTGTACGCGAAAACAAATCAACAGAGTGCTAAAAGCTCTTTTTTGTAAATATTTTTTGTTTAAATTTTTTTACCGGTTGCAAATAAATTTATTTAATACTTTAAAATTTAATTATCTGCGATGTTTAAATTTAAAAAGTGATAATAAGCATCTAAAGTAGTATTCAGTAAAAGAAGAGAGATCTAGTCTAGCTTACCGACCTAGTCTTTTATTCTTATTTAAAAATCACATCACAAACAAGCAGTACCTGCTTAAATTTTAAAAGATTCAAACCCGAATTTTCCGTGAAAAATGTTTGAAAATTTCTGATATATACGTACAATGCGCAAATATAACGTTACTTTTCTTTAACAGTTCTGATTGGAATCGTTTGAAAATTTAAATAGACATCCTTTGCGTCATCGCGGAGGGAAAATAGAGCGTTTTTTAAAGCTGTTTTGAAATCTAAGAATAACAAAATTTAATTATGAAGAATAAATCTCTATTCGCGAAATTGACATTCCGTGAACATTTTTTAATTGCACAAGAAATAAAAAATTTAAAAAGCTTCCTTTTCAATTATTAAATTTATTGCTTTATTAAAATCAATAATTATATAGTCACCAGGTACCTTTTACTGGGCATAAAGTAATTTTAATGTAATGTAAATATGCAGACATAATATGTATGTTACGAACAAGTTTTAATTACCTAACCGTTATTTGTGTTTTTTTATTTTAACTCATTTTACATTAATTAATTCATATAAAATAATTCATATAGCCCTTATAAACTCGTGTTAAAATAATTTTACACACGTACAGTTTCTAAGATAATTTTACGATAATATTATTATAAAAATAAAAAAGTATCACAGTAAAAACAATTCGTCGCGTAATTTTATTTCCGTAATAAAATGTCAAAACTTTGAAGAATTTTTTAAATCAGAACAAAATATCCAAATTTATTATCAGAAAACTGGTCAATAAAACATTATTTATTGTCTCCAAACAATTAGTTGATCAACATAAAAATTATTGATGATGACAAAAATAATGAAACGTTACAGTATCAATACGCCACCTCATATTTTACAGATTGATTTATAGTCTTATTTGAAGAAGAAGGCTAAATAAACGTTCCAAATGAACTTACTGAAAGGGCGTAGCACGAAAAAAGCCGTAGCAGAAAAGTGTTGCAGTGATTTATGAGAGAAGTAGCAAAGGTTTATAGAGAAACATTGCGGAACTTCCGAGGCTATGGTAGGAGAGTAACGGATGCCGCCGGCGACAGCGACGTAGTGACACGAATAATTAATGGCAGTGAAATTTCTCGTCGCTCTCCGATGAATCGTTTTCGTGGGCGTTGAAGGCAAAAAAACGAAGAAGTCCAGCGGCGGGGCACCGTCCCGAGCAAAAGAGAAAAAAGAAGAGGCGCCAGCGAGATAATTGATTCGGTTAATCGAATACTGAGGGGCTACGAGTGTTCAAATCCAATCGATGCCAAAGGGTCTGGCTTTTCTCGCGCTACATTGGAAATAGCGGGGCAAACGAGGTGTCGCTGCCAGAGTTCGCAAATCTACTATTCGTGGGAAAGACGGCGACGACGACAACGGCAACGACGGAAGAACGAAGAAAATCAGTCCTGTGGCAGTTTTACTCCGCGGGAATGCTAACCCACAGCCACAGCGACGGGGAATTTCCAATTTATTCGCAAGGTAGGAAAATCAACGAATACGTATACCCATCTCTATTTTAATTGTGAATGCATCCTTAGAGTTTATCTGCTCCCGACGTTTGTTCATTAACAGAGGGGAATACTTTAAGTATTCCACAAACACAAAAACAGCGGTATTTATTCAGAATATATGAAATGTGATTTTTATACGGTGTATACTTACCCAATAATCGGCAGATTTACCGTGCAGCGTAAAATGGGAATAAACAAATTCGCCATTTGAAAGTTTTGGGTGATTGCTAAAGGTTAATAAGCACGCCCTAATTACCCATTTTCTGCTTGATTTCACTAATAATTAGAATTCGGAGCGCGGAATTACGACGAAGCGTAGGTATTTGTATTATCCCCGTGCAATATATTGTGCATTGGTTCCGATAACGTTTCCTATTATAGATAATTAATGATATACAAGTGCGTCATACATGTCTGACACTTGATCAATATATTAAAGCATCTGGAAATCTTTAATTAACAATTAAACTTTATATTGGCGATGTTCGTATACCAACCCGTTTAATTTTTAAACTTCGATCGTCGATTTAATTTATTAATTTATATTTAGCTACGTATTACTTTGTATTTCTTTAATTTCATGTAAATCAATTAGCTAATGCTCCTGCAATTGCCTACCTTGCACTTTACATCTGCAATCAACGCCTGGCTAAATCTCGCTGAATAGATAGGTGATCTCTGGGGCGCACCTGCATGTGAGAGTTATGAACTTTGATACGAAATTATTAGTAAAGTAAACATATACATATCAACGTCTTTAAGCTCCGTAGGAAATTTGCCAGGGCAAAGTAATGCACATGCACGAAGAAGAATTTTAACTGAATACCAAAAAAATCTTCAATAATTATAAACTGTCTTATACTGAAAAAAAAATAATATCCGAAAATTTACTATAAATTCTTTGAAATAGAGGACTGACTTGAAACATGATAAAGTACCATACATTTTAGAAAAAGTATAATTTCTATTATAAAGTAAAAATTTTACTACAAAAACTGTGATTTCTCCAGAAATTGTAGTAATTTCTCAAGTTTCCAGTATGTCTTCTATTTTTTGATAATTTTTAGTAAATTTTTCTTCCTTTTTTTTTCAGTGTAACATTAAAAAAATGATAATGGAATCGAAAAAACTGCAAAAGTACAAATGTTAATGTAGATTGAACGATTACTTCAAGATGCGTGAAGAAAAACCATATTTCGAAAGTTTCTCAAGGAAGTCAGTACCTCCCTTGATCTTGACGTTAGCGAACGGTAGACAGCATAGTAAAACAAGGTTGACGGAAGATCCTGCCTCGTATGCAGCACGTGATGTTGGCAGGGCATGTACGAGAACCTGGCGCACCGCCAGCGCGCGCTCCCCTTTATCCGACGATAACCTCTTCTATTAGGGAAGGGATGACACCGACATTCTTACGCAGTATCGAAATGTGGGTTAACTTACCGGATAATGCATGTAGATGCACACGGACCTTATGTAGATGCTAATTAGCATGTAGGTACATAACTTCAGAAGGCAATTTGAGGTCCATTTGATAAAATCATTTTGCGAATAGTAAGCTCGAAAGATATTTATTTCTCTTAAAGATTTAATAACATTTAAATTATAAGTATTCAATAAACCAATAATTTAAAAACTAATCCTTGCTGGGATTTTAAAGATAAAAGGAAAAAATTATTTTTTAAATATTTCTGCAAGTAATAATAAAATTGCGCTTTAAACCTTTGCTTTGAAGCCTATAGATTTATTATTTTTATAGCAACACTTTTTTCATTTAAATCCGCATTTTAATTAAAATTATTCTCATCGAAACGTTTATTCTTAAGACAGATATTGCTAAAGCACTTTAAATCTATTCAGAAGAAAAGCGATAGTAAGTTTGCCTGGGTGGAATTAAACTTACCAAATACATTTTCAGAAGTACAATTGCGTCTCCAAAATCTATGTTAGCTCTTCGTATAGTGCAAACACGCGTGCAGTTATAGAAGTTTAATTTAAAAAAGTTTTGACACAAAAAATAGAAATAAGTAACAAATTTTTTCGTAACAATTCTTTTATTATAGTAATATTGTTGAGATTTTTCAGGAAATAAGAATACTAATTTTTTAATTTAGGTATATGTTTTATTCTTCAAATATTGTTATAAATTCAATTTAAGTAAGTTTTTATGTACATTAATTAAATAAAATGTATTGTTTAGGCACGTGTTCTATATCATTCTCAATATTGGTTTACGTACTAAAATAAATAATAAGTTGTATAACTCATTCGTATATTACCTGACCAGTCTCATATTCTAGAATAAATTTATACTTATACTTATTTATTTGACAAGTGTATAATATTTGGTAAGAAACCCTGTATTGATTGGTCGCAAATTAATAGTATATTACGTACCTAGCCCTGTATAAGGGCTAGGCTCGGCTTCACCTCGGTCGACAATTGCATGTGATCTGAGGCTTTCTTATTATACAGGGCTAGGTATGTATACTATTTTTCACCAACGATGGGGCACCGGGAGGGAAATTGGACTTTCGGCGAGCGTGTGGTGAAAACATCCTTATACTAACTTGCTAACATAAATTAACTTACTGATTACCTGAGCTATTTAACAATACTAATTAACAATACTATATTTATAAATTTCTCGATTAATTATGTTAATTAAATGCCGTCTGTATAAGTATTATTAGATATAGCATTTGTACATATTATATGTATTTTCTTATTTTTTAATATTCAACAATATTTTTTAATAAGTAGCTTTTTACTTTTGCAGTGATAAATTCAAATTTTACATTAAATTAACATAATTGTGTCTTAAACTGCCTTGTATGTCCAAGTTTTAGATCGCGACCATTCCCTGGTAGAAAATTAACCAGAAAGAGATCATAAAGTGGCAAAATTTATGATCTGTGACCACTAAATATCCCAT
>JAXIUT010027076.1:0-16044 GCA_035586675.1 Eurytoma californica | reverse complement strand
TCTCTCTCTCTCTCTCTCTCTCTCTCTCTCTCTCTCTCTCTCTCTCTCTCTCTCTCTCTCCCTCTCTCCCTCTCTCTTTCTTGCACAAAGTTTTTTTGTTTTTTTATTTTTCTCTCGCATACATAAAGTGTCTGTTTTTTGTTTTTTTTTCTCTCATCTCTCTCTTTCTCTCTCTCTCCACATCTCCGTTTCGCCGCAGAAACTTTTCCGCGAATTTCGGTGCCGCCAGGACGGAGAGACAGATTTAGGTGGCAGGTGCAGCTATAAGACAAGGCTAAACGGGAGACTATACTCACTTCGCGGAATTGAATGCCTAATGTCGGCGCACCCGCGGCGAAAAGAAAAGTTTTCCGCTAGACTCCGTTGTAATTGTTTCGCGCCACATGAGAAGTTGGCCGCTCCGGTCGCGTGAAGTATTGACGGCGTTTATTGAGCATCCGAAAATTTATTTCCGTCCGAGCGCTCGACGAGCTGCGCCGTGTCTGCTAAATGCAGCGGAGGTGCTAAAGACACTGTGAACCAGACGCATATCAAACGTCTTTACGGCTGCAAGACGGAGAATCGATAAATACTCATTAATTCATAGAGGTTTGGATTTCTCCTTTAACCTTCTTCGCGTAAACATTGTTGCCGTCGAAAATTTTTTCAGCACAAAGTGGGCTAACTAGGAATGAGGCTCATTATTGATTTTTATCGATACTTGGTATTTATATCTATGATAAAAAAATCAGTAAACCAAAATGAATTATTTATAATAGCCATGGTGTTTGGGCAACCGTTGAACCGAAACAACGGTAAGTAATAAGAAATATATATAAGTAAAAACGATTTATTTATATAAAGTAATAAGTAAAAACGATTCATTTATAAAAAGTAATAAAAATATTGTAGTGGATTAATACAATATTATAGCGTACTTGAGAATAAAATTATCTTAAGGTTAAGATAACAGCATAATGTGGGTGATGTGCTCCGAAATGTCTTAACCTCAATTATAAGTACAAGTTTACTGATTTGAATGTATTTGTATCACGGGTACGTTTTGTCTCCAATGTAATTTTTTAACATTCCATATACATCTTAGAATAATACATCTTTTATTTGAATAATAAAAGTTGACTTTCTTCCTAATTTATAAAATCATTGCGATTTGGTGATTAAATGACTAGTATTCTACCAGCGTTGTTATGATAAAATGTGAAGGCAACCGAAGGATCAGAAAATAACGCATGAAATTTCCAGCCATACGATTTGCTGAAGCTTATTTAGTTATTTTTATTGAAAGTTCACATTTTATTGTCACCGTAACTAAATTTCTATATATCGTACCAAGTCTATGAAAGACAGACATAAATAAAACGGTATTTAATTTGAGCCTAAATATACTTCTACATCAAAAACAACAAAATTTTGCGATACAAAGCTTACTTAGTGAGGTAACTTTATAAATATTTACATTCCTACAAGTAAATGGAAAGTTTGATGCAGGTGCAACCCAAGAAGGCGAAAACTTTATCTTACAAATCACAGTTGAAACTGTAAAAAAATCCAATAACACTTTTCCCAATGTTTTTCAAGAATAAAAGCTCGAGTTACGATGGGTGTGTTATTGAAATCGATAAAAGAAGTCCGCGAAGAATATGAGGGAAGTTTTAAAATGACGACTCCGTTCTATCGGGAGGGGGGGGCGTAGGTACCCGTCGCAACGGCGAGCAGGAATCAAGTCGCGCGAAATTCGCCGGTAATCCGTCGTCTGCTCGCTTCTCCGATCCGCTCGCTCTTCCTGATCTCTCGAACTTTCGGGAGATCCGGAGCGGCCCGACGGCTCGCGCCGGGGATTTTCATCTTTTATTCAGGCGTTATTTAAAGCGCGAGTGTCAAAACGGGCAAATCTCGACACTCGGGACGTAGGCCACCGAGCCGCTGGGCTTAGGAAATTCATTATGCTTTACCGAACTGAGTAGGTATAACTGTATGAGTGTCCCACCCTGCTCCTGCGACAAATACGACATCGTACGTACTTCTTACCTCGCGATTGAGCAGGGCTTGAGACTTTGCTGTAGTTGCGAAGCGATGAAAAAGCGACTCTTTTTTTCTTTCGTCTATTTAGAAATTGGCCCGCGACCTTCTCGGTGATCCTTTGCCTCGAAACGCGATGCTTCAATGACAAGAGGATCCGTTTTGAATATAAAACTGAATTGAATTGGACTAATTAAATCTGGAGACTGAGTGTGACCCATATATGGGCTGTAAAGTGCAGGGAAGTTGGGGAATATTAAAAAGCCAACCTTGATAGTTTTTTGCAACTATAGAATATAACTGTTCTTGTTACATAATTATAGAATTGTCCATAATTGGAATAGAAAAAAGTAACATTTAAGTAATATTTTTAATAAAAAAAAATCAAAAGTAAAATAAATTTATATGAATGTTATCCCTAATTATTAATTTCAGTTTGCAGCAAATTTTAATAGTAAAGTATTAAGACAATATAAATAACGAAATAAAAATTTTTAAACAATTTTTTTTTTTGTAAAACTGTTTTAATTTAAATATTTTATACTTAGAAAAATTGTTTGAGAAACCGTAATTAACAGAATTTTAATAATTTTTTTATTCCAATTTCTTTATAAGTTGGTATAATGAATAAAATATAATTTTTATTACTAATATTAACAACAAAATACTTTTGTTACCTAATTAATATAAATGATATCAATAATAAATTATAGTTACGAAAAACTTAAGCAATATTATAAGTGTTCAAAATCTTTCACTCATTTCGATATTTTATACACGAGTCTGACCGGACGTATCTGTTTCTACTTCAATTACCATAAACACATAAATATACGTAGTTAATAATAACCTGACCCAGTTTCCTGAGATACACTTCGTTAATATTGCAATAATTTAATATTTTATTATTAAGAAAACATAAACTGTTGATTCCCATAATCGTAAAAAAGGGTAGAAAACAAAAATTATCGATAAGTAAACCAAACATCGGGAGTTTTCTTAATATTTTTTTAACAAAAATTCGATCGCACTCGGCATATTCATGGAATTTAATTTCAACAAAATTCAATTTGTCTTGGCACCATGTGCGCGACAGAATTCTAAGGGTTTCAAAGTTTTAAAATATGTCAGTGAATTTATCACGCGGATACCAGATGTGAGTTATTCGAAAAGAGATCAAAATGTAAAAGTTATTTAACCGAGGCGTAAAAGCACTATTTTTTTTATCTCCTCGCTAGGTAAAGTATTTGTTTGTCTTAACGCAGTTACTTAAACCTTGTACTCGATGTAAATGAAACTGCAATTTCGACGTTTCCCATCCACTTCATAAAACTTTGCTAAACTTTTTACTTTTTTAGACTTTAAAACTGCTGCGGGTAGAACAAGCAGTGCAGTGCCAATCTGCGTTTATCCAGTGTGCTTCGTGGATTCGAAAACTGTCGAAAGAATGTTTGAGACTTGGCACATTTGTACTCATCGAATATTCGTGTTTGTCTTGTTAAAGAATATACATTTCTTTAAAAAAAAAAAATAAAAAATAACCCTTTCTTTGTAAAATATTTGTTCCTGATTCGATAAAAATGTTCACTAATATTTTATAAATAAAATTGATAAATAAAATAAAGAAAATATTTTAAATAAAATAAAGAAGATATTAAGTAAATAAATGAAATATCAATACAACCTTTTAAAAATCAATTGTTAGACAATTTAGGTGGTATAATAATAATAATAAACTAGTAGCATTTTAATGCTAATTTTTACTATGTATATTTATAAAAAAAACTTTTATTTATAAATTGTTTTTTATTAATCCACTAAAAATTTTCACTGATTTTTTATAAAAAAAAATTAATTAATAAAATTAATTAATAAATAATGTTATATTTGTTATATTTTAGGTGATATTAATAATATTATTATTAAATATATATTAAATTTATCAAGTTCTCGGTTATACGTTAACCGTATGTATTTTTAACGACGGAAACAATAACTATTGTAATTAAACAATCAATATTGTAAATCGAGCAATCTATCGATTGCTTGACCACCTTTGAGAACCAATTAGCCTTTAAAAGACTTCCAGTTGCTAGCCAGACAGTCATTCGTCATTTGCATTTCGCTATTACCACTTGTTCTGTTGTATCTCTTAAGTTAATAAACTATAATAAAAGTTAATATTGATGAGTGAAGTGTTACTTATTTCATTTCAATAAACAAGTACGAGCCCATTTACCCGAGGAAGCAAAGCTGCGCTGTGCCAGATAAATAAGGTAAAATACAATTTATCTTTACAACAGTTCCATATTTAAATGTCCCGGTAAACGTCCATAGTGATAGTGACTGTGACATAACAATAAAAAAATATTGAAAGTAAATAAATTAATTATCAAGATAACGTTTAAAAATGAATTGTTAGCCAATTTAGGCGATGTATCGCTTTAATGCTGATTTTAACTCACTTAAGAGTTTCGACACTAGCATCATTGAAACAAAGCTAAGCTGGTGCGTTAATTGCACCATTGTGCCGCGTCGAGACAAGGAGTAACCTATCCTGAGGGTCTTTCCTTCTGCATTCGCGTAAGACAATCAGGCTTTCGATTACAGCTACCCTATTCTGTATCATTTCTATGAACCGTAACAACGCACAATTCTCTTAATCACCGAAATTCATCAAAATTATTTAAAAATGATTCGATCATTAGGTATTATGAGAATTTATTATACACATGAGCTGAAGATTATAGTAGAAAAAGGGAATTACTCGAACAAGAAAAATGAAAATATTTATTCTTAAAATTCTTTTAAAATTGTAGATCATTAGTTATATGCAATTATCTTACGTGCAAGAGTATAGTGAATTACTATGTAGGAAGTCTAGCTTACATATGGATTTAAACGCACGACAACTGCGAGTTGAAAAGGAAATGAATTTGCATACGAATTCGTAATTATAATGCAACACGATACTGAGATTGCACGGTAGTATTTAACGAAGATGTGCTATGGTTAATATCAAACTCTATTAATAAATATAATAATTACATTTTGGTATACACTGCTTGAGCTAACATTTTACAGTTTGATATAATATTAGTCAAATATTATTATAACTTATTTTTAAAAAATTAAAAAGGTAACATAATAATATTACATCGCCCAAACAGTGTATTAATAGGCACCAACCACTTACTGTATAGTGTCGTAATAAAAACATGATTTTTTTTAATAAACAATGATAACGCGGACTGAAAATAATAAATAAAAGATTGAATAGTTGAAATAGATGAACCTTCTTCGCCTTCATTTCTCGCCCTTCGATCGTCGCGCTACTTCCGTCGTGCTCAAATCAATTCATTTCCCGCTGATTTTACTTCCTTTCGACCTCATTTTCTTGTTTCCATCATCCGTTGCACGGAAAAAGCGCCCTGGTAAAATCGAATATTCATAATTCCAAGGGCTGGCATTAATACATTTCTCTCTCTCTCCCTCTCTCTCTCTCTCTCTCTCTCTCTCTCTATTTCTATCTCTACCCCTCCTTTTCTCTTCACTCCCACTCTCTTCGACTCCCCCTTATTCGGTATTTTTCTTACATACACTCCCTCTCCCTCTCTAATTATCACCCTCTAGTTCTCGATCTCACACTCATCCTTTTTCGCATTTACCCTCTCATTCCCTTCCTATCAATTTCCTACTCAAAATGTTTCTCATTCACTATCACTCTGTAATTATCTCGCTCTCTCTCTCTCTCTCTCTCTCTCTCTCTCTCTCTCTCTCTCTCTCTCTCTCTCTCTCTCCGTTTCTTCTTTTACTCATTCTTTGCCTCTTTCTTTTTCTCAATCTCTTACTCACACTCTTATCTTATTTAATCTCTCACTTCTTGCGTCTTTCTTTTTTTCACTGTCTTAGTGACTTTGGCTCTACTCTCAAACTTACGTATTTTCTCTTACGCTCTGACTCTCACTCTCCCTCTTTCTCCCTTTGTCTCTTACACACTCATCCTTCCATTCACTCAAATACAAATTTTTCTTATTCACAGTCTCTCACTTTCTTTATCACTTTATCACTCTAGCATTCACTCCTTTTCTCATTCACAGCACTTATCACTCGCATGTTTTAACTTTTAACTCTTGCATCCTCAGCCTTGTGCACACTCACCCTTGAAACTCTCCCCCCTCTCTCTCTCTCTCTCTCTCTCTCTCTCTCTCATATCACCCTTTATCTTTTAAGTTAGAATGTCTTTTAAATTTTATTCTCATTCTCCCACTCCCTCTCTCTCACTCTCACTCTCACTCTCCCACCCCACCTTTCTCTCTCTCTCTCTCTCTCTCTCTCTCTCCTCTCTCTCTCTCTACCTCTCATTCTATAAGAGAGAGAATAACTCACTCCCCATCTTTTTTTCTTTCTCTCTCATTCGCTCTCGCTCTCTCAGTCTCATTCGCTCTCGCTCTCTCAGTCTCATTCTCACTATGACTCTCTAACTCTTATTCTCATTCTCTTACTAGTTAGTTGGTTTTACTCTCTCACTCTCATTCTCATTCTCTCTCACTCTCATTCTCATTCTCTCTCACTCTCATTCTCTCTCACTCTCATTCTCCCTCACTCTCATTCTCGTTATCTCTTGCTCTCTCTTCCTATCTCTCTTTCTCTTTGTCTCACTCTCTTATTGTCATTCTCTGTTTTATTCTTATTATCTATTTCTTTTCATTCTCTCTCTCTCCCTTTTACTCTCTCACTCCCTATCTTACTCTCTTACTCTCCTCCTTGTCTCTCTATCTCTGTCTCTCTCAATATTATTCTCACTTTCACACTCTCATACCCCGTCATCTTTCTTCCTCTCTTACTCATATGGTCACTCTTTCATACGCTTACTCTTTCTAACTTTCTCCACTCCCTGTTTCTTCCATTTTTATTCTCACTTTCTCATTCTCCTCCCTATCTCTCATTCTCTATGCCTCATTCTTATTCTTACTTTTTCACTGTCACTTCCCATTTCTCTCTCTCACTCTTATTCTCACTCCCTCATCTCCACTCCCTGTCTCATGTTCTGTCTTTCTCACTCTCATTCTCACTTTCTCGCTGTCATTGCCTGTATCTCTTTCTATTTGTCTCTCTCACCTCTCTCTTTGTCTCATATACATACATTTTCACTTCGTCCGCCGGTCGTTCTCACCCTCGGCTCGACAAATCGCTTTGCGCGCCACGAACCCGCACCGGTCCTTTGAAAGCAGACACCTTCGTCGACTCTCCGCGGCGCATTGCGCGCGTGTGTCCTTGACAATTTCTGGCACACGAAGCGAAGCCGCCAATGCCTCTGTCTTCCCTCCTACATACATCCGCAGCCTCGCTAGTAACATTTTCAATTTTCGCCCGACCCGTACGACTGTGCGCCCGAAATTATACACAGATTAATGGAAGTACGCTTGGAGCCGCGCACCCCTCGACGAGCGCCCGAATTTTACCTCTTGTCTGGCCTGAACCTGCGCTCAAAATGAGAACGAGACCCGTAAAGCCTTTATTCCTCCTGGCTACCGAGTAATTTCCCACCGATTTTCTCCGTTATTTCGTTGCGTGTTAATTGAATGAACGCGGGAAAAATGTTAATTGCTTCGGAGCTGCATTATGTCAATTTGAAAATAATTATCGGTGACATAATGTTTAACAGTAATTGTTAGTCTTTATTAAAGTCAGTATAGGATACACATTTGCATGTGTTACATTTTCGTGCCAGCGTTAGGATTAAATTACGTCTTACATAAATTTCTCTTTATAAAAGAAATTCCTAATTATTGGTTCTTTTACATAATACAAAAATTATATTATGTTGCACTAATCCGGTAAGATTAACTTTAGAAATGGCAAGATCCACAACTGAAAAAATGTATATCAATAAAAAAGGTGTCAAGTTTCTTATGCATACTACCAGAAGAAAATGTGTATAACGCCGATAATAAAATAAACGGATACTATTTTGACATGCAAAGTAAAAGTGAAAAAGAGATTTCACTGCTAGCTTTTAAAATGATCAAAAGCTTTTCCGCCGAAAGTTTTATGCTCACAAGAACACTAAAATAATAAAGCATAGTCTTGAACTTTTTAACGATGTGCTGAAATTGGCTCCTTGCCAAACATTTTAGAAGAATATTTCGATGAAGACCAAAAGTACACATAAGGTAATACAGATGTCTTAAATGACTATTTGACTAATTGAAATAACTGCAGTTATTTTTCAAATTGCACTTCTTGGACTTCAATTAGTAGGTTCTTTATTAAACATCGTTTAATCCTTACTACGATAACTGCTGTTTTCTTATTTTTACACGCTTTCAATTCTACCTTTGAAAAAATGATCTGGACTGTTTATCAATTAAATATTTATCGATGAAATTATTAATGAATGGCTTGAGAATTTAATAGAGTAAGACACAGAGGCACCATAGAAGAAGTCCCCGGCTGCGTGACGGAGTTTGGAATAAATGAGCATAAAATTATCTACAATACTTCTTCAACCATATCTTACGAGAGGAGTGATGGGAGAACCACACGGAAAGAAACATTTTGGAGCATTTCCTCTTTTTAATATCTCGTGTGAAAATAAGGAATATTTCCTAATAGTTGAAGGAATATCTCCAAAAAATATTTGCGCTGTAGGGAATACCCATTTTGTAAAAGTTAAAAGGAAATTCCTTCATAAATTTCTCTTTGCGTATATTATTCAGGGAGTATTGCTTTGTCCCGATTCCCCGTGTATGGGAAGAGTAAAAGGGCGGAATAGAATAATATGAATAATATAAGAGCAGAAAAGCGCATGAGGTTCGTGCTGTAATGTAAAAAGATGTAACAATCTGTACTTGGAATAAGTAAATGTCTGATCGTCGCATATTATGATAAAAATAGACACAATTGAAATTTGCCTTAACAATTAATTAAAAAAATGTACAATCTTCTTTTCTTTCCAGTATAACTGAGACGAGTAAATTACTCAAAATATTATCAACATTGCCCAACAAAATGTTTATAAATTAGCTAAATGCTTGATTATACGTGAAGCATACGTTTTAACAAATACCTTTCTGAATCGAACACTGACTATACATCACCAAATAGATAAATTGTCTAAAATTGTGAAATAAATTTCACAAAAAAAGGTGAACAGGTTTTAATAGATCGCGAACAGCAAGTGACTTTATTTCTTAAACTACCCAAAAAAAAGTGTTCAACGAAAAGCACGTTCTATCAAATGTGATCGACCTCAGCGTGCAATTATTTCAAATGTTACATCAGTTTAGAATGGATGAAAAGCGATGAAAAAATGAAATTTAAAAACCAGTCGAGCGGGCTGAAAAAAATGGCAAACAAGTTCGGCATCGGAAAGGACCACCATTTGACGAAACGATCTCAGCGGCGATTTTTTACCCGCGCGGTAAACAAACAAACTTCACAGCCGCACGCAAACTGGAGCGCAAAATCCGGAGCGTCATTCGTCGTCTTACGCTTTATTACGTATTATACGTCGCGTAATATTTATAATTCCGCGTACCCAGGACGGCAGCGCGGAATTCGGAATTTCGTCGTCGCGACATTACGCCGATTCTTCGCGCGACCCCCTTGTGCATTTCCCGCTGTGCACAATGCCCGATCCCTATTGTGCTCTCGGAGCCCCTTCTTTTTTTTCAACGTCGCGCTATAACGACGCGTCGTTTACGACCCCTTGAAGGCCGCCTCCGGACTGACCGGGCCGTGATATAACGACTGGCGTGAGGCTCCTTTTTTAGCCACGCGGCAGATTTGTATACGTGACTACGGGGATGCCGCGCCACTCGCGCGTATATACGTCAGCCGCTCCGCTGTGTATTATACTCGTGTATATATCGACGCCATCGCGATGATTGCATTTGCATAAAAGGGCTCCAGATGCAGACGGCGCGACGTTACTTCCGGCTTCGCATTTGCATGAATTCACTCGGATTATGAGGCGAGAGAAAAATGTGCAGTAATTTATTACGTGGAGCGTATTGATTCAGCGAGCGGCGTGTATACATCGCGACGAGGCGGCACTTTGCAATATTTTAATCTACTTTGTTTGGCTCTGCTTCTGGAGGCAGCAAATCTTTTAACGAGTGGAAAATTTACAGAGGATTTCTTTTTAGGGAGGGCTGTTCGTTCTCTCCGTAATTGAAGTAAAAAATAAAGTAAATAAGTTTGAAAGCTTGATGTATATTACAATCATTAATTACGTCGTGTAATCTGAATGTCGCTGTATGTATAAATAACATCCTCCGTCACGGCTTAGCCTATGCTAATAATACAGAAAGGTTTAGATTTAAATCCAGAAATTGATATTTGAATATTTTCAAATCCAACCTTTGTAAACAGAAATCGTATTCTATAACTTGCAAAATTCCAAAGTTATCGATAAAAATGAAAAACACGAACTGTTACCTAGTTTCCATCCCCTTATGGTTGGATTAGATTTCGAATCTCTAGTTCTTGCAGTATGGTAAGGATGTTGTGACTGACCAGTAGAATTATATACCCTTGTTTGAATTACGAATTTATAGTTGTAATTTAATTGAGCACAGTTTTGTTAGGTCAAATAACCGAAAGGTTATTTATTCTGTGGAATAACAAACCACTTTTAAATAAGTGACTTTGGAATCACTTTTTAATCAATGTGTAATTAATTTATAATTAATAATATACAATCAACAAATCTCATCCTTCCAGTTCCAATTCCTTGGCAGTTTCATCAAAGATGAACCAAAACAACAATCTTAATTAATTTCCCAGCAACTTTAAAAAAGAACAGAAGTTATAACCAAAAATTATAAATTAAAAATTTCTAAATAGTCACAGGATTATGATCAAATTTTACTCAGGTATTGCCTACGCCATGAATTTGATATCCTGTGAATTTCAAGTCAATACACAAAGTCATTCTCTAGATTATCGATGATCTTTTTATACCGTCAATTTTAAGTTTTCATACATCATATCTCGCAGCAATTCTTCTCAAACGTAACTTCTAAATCAATTCGAGTCTCTTCGTGAATAATGAAAATTAATTAAACGTGTGCGTAAAAATACGTATATCGCGGCCCTACTGTATATGGAGGGTTTCACTCAATGTGAACCCTACTGAAAAATCTCAGGTGAGATCTCAGGTGAGTTCTCAGGTGAGATACATCTCAGGTGAGTTCTTAGGTGAGATACATCTCAGGTGAATTCTTAGGTAAGATCTCACCTAAAATCTCATGCCAAAATCCCATGTATCTTTTTAAATAAAAGTTGCACTGTAACTGTAATTCGTTAGATACTGATCTTTCTCACTTTTGAGTGTGCCATTTAGTGTTACCATACTGATGGTACGTCGGAAAACACATACTATAAAACCTTTTATAGCCATTTTAGCATTTCTAAACTTTTGAAGTTAATAAACTTTTATAAACTTTATCATTTTTAAAGTTTATAAACGCTAAAATGGCTATAAATGGTCTTTTAGCACGTGTTTTCCGATGTACACCCAGCGGTAACTGATTCGTGTTGAACGTGAACCGAAAATGGCAACGTCGCCCGAAAATCTCATTCATAAAATCAAAAAACAAAAGAAAATCGAAATTTTTATGCATATGATTATTCGGCGACGTTGCCATTTTCAGTTGACGTTCGACAAGAATCAGTTACCGCTGGGTGTACCATCAGGATAATAACACACACACAAAAATGAGAAAGATCGCTATTTAAAATTACAGTTACCGTGCAATTTTTATTTAAAAATCTCTTTTATTTAAGGATCTCACCTGAGAACTCACCTGAGATCTCACCTTAGAATTTTCGGTAGGGAACTTATTTAAGAAGGTTCGGGAGTTTTTGGAACCTATAGACAGCGATTTGAAAAAATTATGTTATTCCATAGTTAAAAGTAAGATTACATGAATTTTTTCAGAATTTTTGACCACATAGTTTTCGAGAAAAAAATTCTTGAAAATTGTATTTTTAACATGAGCCCTTATGGAAAAGAGAGGTTAGGAAGCCTTTGTGCGTAAAAATTCGGGATAAAAAGCATAGAGATGTAGTTAAAACACAATTGTAGTTTTATGGAAAAATAATCAAGGAATCAAAATGCTGCCCGGCTGTTAATCGCTTACTGTACAATTAAAAAGAAACAAGCTAGCACGTAAACAAAACGTAGAGTTTGTTGGCTGCGAAGAGGGTGCGCGGGAAGCGGTGAGCCGCTGCCGGGGAGAGAGGGGACCCCGCTTTCCTCGCCTCCCGCATGATACCCCCGAACTTCCTTAAATGCTGATACAGTGCACAAGATTAGCTAGTACATTTACCGCCAGGTGGACTCTGAGTCTGATACGTTTCCCACTAACGAGTTTTCTGCTTTAGTTTTATATAATGTTCCATTTGATCAGAATGGTTAGGCGCTGAAGAAAGTTACTCCATCGTTTACACGATTTTTTGAAAAAATTTTTCATCGATGTTAATGAGTAGAATGGCGTTTACACGATTATTTGTGATTCTAAAAAAAGCCGTTTGAATTCATGTAATCATTGCTTTCAAATGCCACTAAAATTAAAACGACAAGAAATTGATCGCATATGCAGATACCCCATCTTTACTCTAACATGCGAAAGAAGAACTTCATATCTTTTTCCGCATGAGGTATGTCTGCAGTACGTTCTAACCCCTTTTACCCCGTTTCCGAGAGCATATTCATCATCTCATTTTTGGTTTTGAATGCCTTGCATTTCGACTTCAAATTGTCGATTTTGTAATCGAAGATCGAAGCCTTGTCGGGTCATTCGGTACATCCTCTTGGGCGTAGAAAACATGTTCGCTCTTAAAAATGTATTTATGTACAATCAGCTTCAGATCGACTATTGTTAACGTTTTTGAAGTCTTAATTTTGTTGCATTGTTCTTGAAGGTCCCCTTCTCGTCTAGAAATAAAAAAAAAAGTAAGATTAGTTCGAAACCGCCGGGAGAAAACCATGCACGAATTTATGTAGTAATGTATGCACAATTTTTAAATTATGCACAAATTTATGCGCAAATTTTATTTGTGCACAAAATTTGTGCATACTTTTTTCCTACGGGTAGTTCTCCTCTTCACCGCAAAAAATGTAACTATTACAATGAATAAACAAATATAATTCTTGATAATAAACATCTATGCAAAAATTTATGAAACAATATTAAAGTGTTCGATAGAACTGATGCCTGCTTCAGCAACATTTTATTGGTCATTTACCATATTTCAGAATCAGCAACCCAAATAACATAAAAAATTTATATCGTCCACCATCGCTGACGCAAGACTAAAAGAGAAACAAATTTTAATTGTCCACTGTAAAAAATTTTGTTTGGAAAGCAAACTATCCCTAATATGAAGCGAAGCCAAAAATGCCGAGTCTAACGAAAACAGTTTATAAGCCTGTACATTTTTTATGGCAGCCCTGCCATTGTCATTGTAATTTTTACACACGCTCCGGAGGAAATTTCCGGTATCTCATTTTTTTTCAATACCCCACGCAGTGCCACTATAAAAATTACAATATTTCCAAGTCAGCAGGGGCCTCGGCGGCTGCCTCCTCTCGATGCCGACGGAACCGTCGTAAATAGAGCGGCTGTAGGCGTAGATGATAGCAGAAAAAAAGGCGGAGCCAATCGAAGAGGCGCGGAAAAGCGGAGACGCATTTTTGACGGGCCGCGGATTACACGGGGCCGTGGAGAGGCTCGCGGAAGCGAATAACGTTGAGTGAGAAATCAATGGACCGGGGAGCGGCTGTCTGTTGGTGCGCCTCTCGTGTACGTGCCTCCTTTTTTTTCGGAAAGTCATCCGCGAACGCGAGGGTCGACCTCAGCGGGGAGGCCGCGAGGCGCCAGATTGAAGGTCAAGTTTTTGTCGCGCCTTCTTGCACGCGCCCCTCCAAATTCCCCCGAGGCTGCGTATGTACTTAGAAGTGCGCATCACTGATTCGTCTGTTTACCCGCAATTTATGTTTGCCAATTTTACCCGATTTTTTTTTAAAAAAATTCCTTTAAATATTTTTCATAAAACGATTGTGTATTTACTTCTGAAATATTGCATGGTTATTTTAGGATTGCAGAGATCACTTGAAGCTTTTTCAATTTCGTTAACTTTCATACACAATTGACAAAATTTTTGTTTTTTACAGAAGGAAAACTCTAAATTCAAAATTTAAATCGTTTGAAACGAAATTTGAAATACTCTCCCTTAACTTTTCAAAGGTATGAACACTATTAGTGACTTCAAGCCTTCAATTAAGTAATTCTGGGTCACTTTTAAATTTATATTAAATTTCTTTTTTTTTTTTTTTTTAATTTACATTTTTCTGCCCTTTGGATATTAAATAAATAAGTAGTTCTCGTATTAAAATACGAGAACTTAAAAGGTGGAAAAAGTAGAATAATAATAATAACAATAATAATAATTCTTTTTCATCATACCCCGGCCGAAACTACGCCAAAACATGGGCGTTTTGCGGTCGGAAAGTTGCCCATTACAGCCACACGTATTTTCTGCGCAATAGAGCGCATATCGATGTGCAGTAGGCCAAAAAGCTGTCTACGGATGCGCACTCGTATTTGCGCATGAATGTAATGAAAATATGTCTAACCTGTAATGTGCAACTTCCCAACTGCAAAACGCACATAATTTTGGCGTAATTTCGCCCGGGGCATGATGAAAAATAGTATACACACCTAGGCTGGCAAGATAGATCCTTACATTCGCGTGTAGGTTGCCGTCCGAGGCGAAGCCGACTTTCCAGCCTCGGTACGTAATATACTATTGATGCATTTTACAATTAGCAATTCGGATTATTTACTTTTCAAACGTTTTATTTTCGAGCGTGCAAATATTTAACAAACCAAGGTCAAACGCAATAAATAAAGATTTAATAACAACTATGCAGCACATTTAATTCTTAAAAAAACGAGAGAAAATATCGCAAATATTGATTTTCCCCGGGTAAATCTTAGCGGAGTGTGTAATTACAAGCTCTGAAAGATTCAAAAAGCCCGGGTGTATACGAAAAATGGACGAGGAGAAAATGAAAGAAGCAAAAGAGCGGGATGGCGAAAAAAGGCTCTTTTGAAGGCGCGGATAGGATGACTGTTGTAGATTCCAGCGGGCGAGAGCGTAAGTGAATAGGGTACGAGCGGAGCAAGACGTCGAGAAGCGTATATGCGAGCACGGGCTTATGTTAGAGTTCCAAAGTCAAACAGCGATGCCTTCCTCTTCTCGCCCTTCGTTATACGCTATATGCCTGCACACGACACCCGTGTATACACAGAGGGAGACAGACCGAAAAAAGAAAAGTAAGAGAGAGAGGAGGGGGGGCGGAGATGATGGTTACGCTGGCATACCACCTTTCGGGCTGTGGCGTCAAAGGATATTTCCTAAATTCTCTTTTGAAACCCGACCGAAAATGAGAGAGATACCGTAGCATAAAAGAGAGATGGAAAGCGAGGAAGCAGGAGAGAAAGAGACAACAAGTATATGGTAGTAAAATAGTAAAAGAGCAAGAGCAAAGAGTGCATTCGGGAGAAAACCAGTGAGAGGAAGTGATTGTGAGTGAGTACAAGGAGAGAGAGAAAAAAATGCGATAATGATAAATATGATAGTAACAGATAAATAAAAAGTGAAAGAGAGAGATGAAAGGAGAGAGAAAAAAGAATTTGATAGGAGAAAACTTGACACAGAGAAAGAGAGATAGTAAGAGCGAACAATGCAGTATTCGAGAGTGAGGCAGGGAGAAAGGGAGAATGAGAGGGAGAAAGAAAAAAAAATATAAGAGTGAAATGGTGAGAGAATAGGAGTGTTTAAAGGGAGTGATAGGGACAGAAAAAAAAGTGTGATAGGGAAAAAATAGGCAGAGTGAAAGACAGTGGATGGGGAGAGAGAAAGAGAGTGCGATAGGGAGAGAGAGAGAGAGAGAGAGAGAGAGAGAGAGAGAGAGAGAGAGAGAGAGAGAGAGAGAGAGAGAGAGAG
>JAXIUT010027054.1:0-16047 GCA_035586675.1 Eurytoma californica | reverse complement strand
ATGACTCCAGCTGGATAAAAATGAGTAAAAAATGTTATATACTATAAATATATAATATAAATATAATTTTTAATCTGCAACTTTTTTTTTTCTCAGGTACATAACTAAGAAAATCGGTTATATGTCCCATAGTCCCTTAATATATTTGAATTTCTTTTAATAAATGACTTGAACTACTTCATTACAATAGTCTCGAACAACGCACACTTCAACCGCCGTGTCATTCGTAAAAATCACATTCATTCCAAAAAAAAAACCAACGCCTATAAGAGCACCAGCAAATCAAGCTCCGCATCGGCGGAAAGAGAGGCTCCGGCAAAATGAAAATCCAGTCACGCTCGCTGCCGTGCACGTGCATATCCGAACATCGGAGAGCGAACCTGTTGAGGGTGTGCCCCGCGCATTTTTGCTCCCGGGGGGTGGGGGGGTGTATATCGCCTGTCCTTCCGCGGCCGAAACTTTCGCCGGGGCCGGTAACTCGAGGTCGGCACTCGACGGCCGACCGCAGTGCTCCGGCACTCCGTCAGCGGCCACGTCAGGGCCAGCGTCAGCGTCAAAAGCCCCGGCGATGGACACTGCTCGTAAAAGCGGAAGTCGGGACGGCGGATCGTTACCCCCGCCCCGCCCATCGTACACACCGGACGCGCGGAGTGGCCGCAAGGCGTTGGGAAGGTATATTTTTTCCGCGGGGTCCTGCTGTTGGACACTTTGGCGCGTTTTTTTTCAGCGGCGTTTCTTCGTCTCTGCTGTCGCGTTTTTTTTTTTTTAATTTTTATTTTTTTAAGCGTACGGGCTATTTTTTAACGCGAGGCTACTGCACTCGTCGAGTCGAAACAATTTGCCGGGGAATAACAGGGAACGGCTGCGGTGGAGAGTGTTGCGGGCGGACCCCGCCTGGGTTATGTATACGTCCGCGGCGAGTTCATTTTTTTTTTCGAGACTCGAGGTGATACGCCGGAGAAACAAATATAACTTTGCGGTTTTTACGGTTTCGTGTGGAGCAGTAATTAGGCAATGCTGCAGTTCTTTACGACGTCTGGGACGCGCTCGCCTGATGCTACAAATATGAACGAAGTAATACTGATAATTACCCCAGTCTTTTTGTAAGAAGTGTATTTTTTGTTGGAGTTTTCTAAATTACTGACAGTTCTAATTACTAGTTTACTTACTGCTGCACAGTTATTTACGCGATAGTATAAAAATATTCTACAGTTAATATAAAAGTATTCTACAGTTTGAGATTTGTCAATTTTAAATACAAAAATTGTGTGGAGTACCAATTGTCCACAGTAAAAAAAATTGAGTGTTTTGGAATTGGAAATTTAGTACTCAGTGTCTTTTCTGAGCGTTAATTGAGTGTAAAAGTATTCAATATCTGAATGTTAATTCGACACCCAATTTTTTTACTGTGTATTTATAGCAGTTTAAAAAGAAATGATTTTTTAAACAAATAAATATGTAGAAACACTTCTATGAGTTTGTTAAACGATTAATTTTATTCTCGCCTGACTATAATCAAACCTTTACTACTGGCAGTACGCATTATTGCATTTATTTCTTTCATCACATTCAAGATAAGCGCTTTTATGCGTCGTAATAAAAAGTCTTCTTTTGTAGTACGAAAAGGTTGGCATCCTAGTGGCATAAAATTTCCCCTTCACGTCGTAAAATTGCACTTTTTATTGAAGACTTTCATCTTTAGATTTGCATTTCCTTATACATACATTATTCTCACTTAGCATTTGCATCGTGCATTAAAGGCAAACACTGGAGGGGGGAAGGGGGGGGGATTCGCAATAATAATAATAATAATAATATTATGTTAATAAGCTCCATGCAGCTTGCAAAGCATTAATCAATTGCATTTGCCGCGTGAATGCAAATTGCAGCAATTCTCGCACTGCATTATCGAATGCCGGGGCCAGGACGGTGCAGTTGTTCTATTTGAATGTTCCCCTATTACTCGATTTGACTTTACCTGTATAGTCATGATTATAATTGTGGGGAATGCGGTGCGAGCAATAACTTTAATAATGACACTCGCGAGGCCCCCCAAACGGTTATGCTACTTATCAACAAAACTCGCTCGAAAACATTAAAAAATTTAATTTAAATCTTTAGGTTGTATTTATTTATCTTGTAGCTCATTTGGATTGATTATTAATGGATTGTGTAAATTGGTGTACATTGCGTCCTAAATACCTTATTGTAAAGTAAATTTTTCATTTTCAAGTAAAAAATGTCGAATGTTATAGATTTTATTTAAAGAAAAACATTTTGGAATTTTGAGATCTCTTTCAGATACTCATTATAAGTAAAATTGTATACACATTATCTTATTATACAAGATACTTATTTATAATATAGATTGAAGTGTACTTAAAGTAATAAGTATACTTAAAATTAATTTATTGATGATATTAATTATGCAATTACATATATTAATGTTATTACAGTGCTTCTTAATATTTTATTATTTTATAATTTTATATTTTATGTGCCCATATTATATTTTATGACTCTTCAGCAGTGTTGAGGCGTTCAAAGTAACGTTATTCTCGCTATTACTTTTTAATGGGTATATATAATTTTATTCATGCATGCATATAAAGGCTTAATAATACTCACTTTATTAAGTAAAAGTAAATAAATAAACATACCAGCAGCAAATTAACATCTATATTTACCTATAAAATTTCCATTCAATTTCTTTTATTTTCAAAGGAGTTCAGGAAAAGTATTATCAAGTCAAAGAGGGGGGATATTTTTCATTCGAAAAGTTTTTCCGAAGATCCTTTTGTTTCGGCTTCCGCTACCATCAAAAGGATAGCCTCAGTCTGGAGTGGAAGTGAAATCGTAAATCGCAAGTATAAATCTGGATTCCTCCTTCAAACTGGACGTTGGATTGGAAATTGTTATCCGGGTTATCTGATTGCAGGCGAAGGCCGGGGACGTTCATTGATTACTTCGAATCAACAAGGAAAACGTAAAAATGAAAGTGTTTTTACTGCTGGCTATTTCGACGTAATGCAAATGAGAAAAAGTCGATAAAACTTTATGAAAGATTTGAAGGACGTATAAAAAGATAAAGCTGCCATTCAAGATGCTCTGAATTAAATTTCGTTAAGGAGAGAAAATTCTTTTTCAATGCGTTAAAGTAATAATTTATTGTAGACGCGTTTAAAATGATTATTTAATGTGTGTACTTAATATTGGTAGCATGCGTGCGCAGTGTAATCATTTGAAATTAGTCCTTTGTTCCGCGTGTGTAAATTAATTCGTATTGCAGCAAATATTGTCAAGTTCCTTCACGTGTACGAGAAATGCATCATTTTAATGATTGTGCAGAATTAAATGCATTCAATAATTTCTAGTAATGAACATCCATTATTGCCAAGTGCAGTTTAGTTAAAAAAGAAAAATGAAAAAATAAAAAAATGTATAAAAATGGATCTATTTATTTATAATATTCAAGAAAATATTACAACTTTTTTTTAATGACAATTAGTTCTTAAATATTTTCAATAACTTCAATAATAGAAAAATTAAAAAAATAAAGCATTATGTAGAAAATGTACAAAATTTAAATAAAAATGAAATTAATTCAAGATATTGAAGCGAAAGTTAATAATAATGAGGGTGAAGTTTACAAAAATAAGTAGAAAAATTCAAATTTCATGCAATATTGTCGTAGTAAAAATTAACTTTTTAGTAATTCCGTATTCAACACATGCTTAAATTTTTAGTTATTCTCTACTTTTCATGAATTCATGTTTTTATCAATTTTAATTTTCCCATTGATTGATATTTAAAAATAATTAAAAATTAAATTATTTTTAAATAATTAATAAATTAATTCATTTACTTTTTTTAAATTGATTATTTTTTATTTAAATTTGATATCTATCAATGCGATCCGTGCAGTTTATCCCCTGTTTCTTCAAGCAATTCAAAAACTTCCAGCATCGATAAACTTTTCATTCCGAAAGTAACGAATCGAGCAACTACCAACATTTCGTCTTCATTTAAGGAGATGTGAAGCCCTACCACAGGAATTTGCATTATCGGTATAAGCATTTTATTTATTATTAACAATGAAAATCATTTTTCAAAATTCGGCCAACGTACTGCCCTCCGCAATTGTGTAAGGAAACTAAACAAAATTTCAGCCAATTACATTTACAAATGGCTTCAGGAAATTGTTTTAAAATTTTTCGTTCTTAAATAACTTTACTAAATTATTTGAAAGCCATTTATAGATGTAATTGACTGAAATTTTGTTTACAATTTCCTTACCCACTTACGGAGGGCAGTAGGTTGGCCGAATTTTGAAAAATTATTTTCATTGTTAATAATAAATAAAATGCTTATGCCAATAATGCAGATTCCTACAAGAGGCTTTGACATCCCGTTAACAAATCATCCAACATATTCCCAGCCCCGACACCCCAGTCTCGGGGCATTTCGTAGCGTAAACTCCCGACTCCCCGTCGAACAAGTGTATTTTTCACCGTCCCTATACCGGGCTTACGTCGTCGGCGCGTCGGTGGCGTTTAGGCCGCGAGACGGCACTAAATCCCTACCGGTACACGCCGAGAGTTAATTACCCTAAGATGCTGGTCGTGTAATTAACGAGGCGTCTTTATGAAACCTCGAAAATTATGCGGACGCGACGCTCTCGCGCGGCCTTTCTTCCGTGCGAGCGCGGCGCCCTTTTGCGGATAAAATTACGGCGGGACGGGCCGGTGTAAAAAAGTGCGCTTCCCCTAGCCCGTGCTGCTTGTTTTATTCGCCCCTCGGCCGGCCGGTAATGGGATGCCGCGGCTTCGTTCGGGTTTTATTCTTTCATGCGATCCCGAGGTGGATGTAAAAGGGAGAGTATACGGCGGGCTCCTGAGCTGGTCTGTCCTTTTTTTTGTACGGCTAGTTTTGTGCCCGGCTATCAAATAAATGGCAATAAGTTTGAGTGCTCCGGCCGCAGCGCTGCTTGCGCATTGAGGACTGATGCGCGTCGCCGGCAGACGGGCTTTTTCATTAATACATTCATTTGCCGGGCGTATTTTTATTCGGAGGAGTCGTTTAGAGGAGTAAGAGTCGGCTGGGCTAGGGAGTAATTTTTTATTAGTCTGTTTGGCCGGTGTTGATTAATTACTTTGTGCTTTCATTTAGCCGCCGTGATTATTTTCGCTTCAATCATAATTTACCTGGTAAACTGGAATAATCCGTTATTTGTCATTTTATACGGTGCATGCATAAAATACAAAGTTGATTACTATGGTATTGCGTGTTGTTTTGTAATATGTTAAAGGTTTATTTAGTTTTCTTTTTTATTACTTTTATAGATTACTTTTATTATGGAGAATAGTGCTGTTATTCATTTGTTGGTGCATATCAATTTTAAAATAACAAAAAATTTTTTTTCTGTCGATAGACGGAGTTGATTGATATGGGCCTCTTCATTGCCTGTAGACTTTTTTTGTAAATAAAACATCTGTAGCGGCGTCACTATAGCTTTTACCAAGATTTTATTTCGCGTAAAATAAACAGAAAGCTAAACTTGATTTTAGACTTTCAAAATATACAATTAATTAAAAGTTGCATGTTTTTTTCGGATTAAAACTATTGCATATTTTTTTTGCGAACATGTAAATAATTTTTATTAGCCCCAAGTCTGAAGAAATGAGTTGAAATTATTCATAGACCGCCAGTACGTAATAAAAATATTGTATTGAAGTCCGAAAAGTCATAAAAATGTCAAAAAACCTATAAATATCAGTACAGTTTTCCATTCCACATAGGTAGGACGGACACCTGACACTAAAAAATCGAATAAAACGAAATGAATAAAAGAAATCACTGTTTCGAAACCGATGATCTCCAGTTCAGCTTTTAGCATTTAAATTTATTATAAGACGAGTTTTAAACCTTTGCGCAATTAAATGGATTTAAATAAAAAGTGCTCATTTATCTAGAATTTTTATAACACAGAAATGCATTTTTGAGAAACATATTAAATTATCCAGGCAGCTGATAATAGTAAAGCACTTTTTTCCATTAATTATTTTCTACATATCAACGTTTATTAATCTTTAGATAAGTAATTACATTTAAGGGGCTATGGGACATATAGCTACTTTTCTTAGTTATTTACATGAAAAAAAAGAGTTTCAGATTAAAAATTATATAAATATTATACATTAATAGTGAATAAGATTTTTTACTAATTTTTATCCATCCGGAGTCATAAATTCATCCGGAACCTGAGATATCAGTTGTCGAATATTTTTTCCTTGTGTGACAACTACAGACCACAATTTTTAAAAGAGGCTTGGCTTAAAATATTTGTTATTAATGTCATTTGGGCTGAAGCTATTTTACTAAGGATAATAAATTTATTTCTTTTTTAGGACAAAGTAAATGTGTACAAAAATGGAATTTTTCATTTTTAATGTGACTTTTAAGACACCAGGTATTTGATATAAGCGAACAAATAACAAACTAATAGCCTTGACCCTAAATTACATTAAAAACAAACATTTTAAGCCAAGCCTCATTTAAATTTGTTAAAAATTGTGGTTTACAGTTGTCGTGCAAGGAAAGAATATTCGACAACTGATATCTCAGGTTCCAGATGGAGTGATGACTCCGGATGACTAAAAATTAGTAAAAAATTTTATATACTGTTACTTAATCTGAAATTCTTTTTTTTTCAGGTAAATAACTGAAAAAATGGGATATATGTCCCATAGCCCCTTAACAAAAACTTTCCAAAAGGAAATTTTACAGATCTGTTTTTATTAATTTGGATCCCTTAAACGCTCGATATAATTTAATTAAACAATACCATGGTCACGTAAATACTTAGTAAATTTAAAAAGAAGTAAATTATATATGTGCTCTTTTTTCCTAGCATGGCACTCAACTTCCGCATTCCGTCGTAAAGTTCATCGCACGTACACGGTTAACGGTATTGGAAATTCATTTGGGCTTTTCTCGCGCGCGGCGCAAACATGCAGGCCTGAATTCCAAGCGCGCCTGGAATATAACTCGGTGAATTCTTAGGCATGAACCTGCCTACAAGTTTGTATTAAACGCTCTTTCATAACGTGTGTGTGTGTGATAAACTTACTTGCCCCCGGTCCAGCTATCTTTTTCCGTGGATCGTTTAATGTACTGCAGTTTGAAACATTTTTTTATTTTCATTCTGCGAAAGTGTGAATATTTTTAGTAGCTTTTTTTATTTATAACTGGTTTTTAGTGTTATTTCGTTGTAGTAACATTTTTTTACAATTTATAAATGTCATATTTATGAATATTTTTTATAATTTTAGACGTAAGAGAGTGAATAATTCTACACTGAAACTTTTTTAGTTTGTGGAACACTATTGACTTGCAGTTTGAAACTAGTTTTTAGTAACAACTCAGATAGTTAGTAGATTACATTTTTTTAATCCGTGATTTTCATGAGGGTTATTAAAACACACACGCGACTTTTTGCCTACAAAAAGGATCTTAAAAACGTAACTTTTTTCCGAGTAACCCACTATAAATGTATACCTAATTGATTGATTGATTAATAAAAAAATTAATAATGCGTTACAAAAAGCATCGAATGTACCGCATGAAATAACTTTTTTACCTCATGTATATGTTTCTGGTTTGTGTTGCTTGCCTCGAATCGAAATGTCAAAAAAATAGAATTCGTCGCCTTCAATACAAAATATGTTACTCTAACTGAAAGTAACGCGTCGAAATGGGATCTGTTTCAACTTCATTAAGTTTCATTGCAGGACCTTATTTTTCTTCCCTTTTTAAAAGGATTTTTTTCACCGCTTAATTTAGCGGAATGTTTTACCCATCGCCACGTCAGTTATCCTTTTTAAGACGGCGATTTTTCAATATGATTCATTTTCCCGGCAAGAAAGCTCATACAAATCTCGAAGACTTTTTCAGTAGTATAAACAGAAGTCTGATTTATACGAGTTCGATATCACCGGGAAAAATATGAGGGTCGAAATAAAAAAAAGGATATAAAAAGGAAGCAAAAGGAAGAGAAAAAAAAGAGTGAACCGCCATAACAAATGGCCGGGCGAAACGTAGCGTATATATACGTCGCGACGCGGACAGATTATTCTGGGGGGTGGGGTGGGGTGAGTGGGTCAACGCCGCAGGTGTCCACATCTCGTTCGCGCCGGGCGAAAAAATGAACGCGCCGATGAGGCCGCCGCCCGGGAAAAAGTGATTTTAGCGATAAAAACCCGGAGGCCCGGGACTTATCGCCGAGCAGCGCGCCCGGCAAATGAGACGGCGCAGCGGAGGCAATTGGCCGAGTTCGGATTCGCACACTTCCCTTGGCCGCCGCCGGTGTGTGTTTGCTCGCGGGGGCCGCGACTCGCAAAGGGAATGCCTAAATCGCCCGGGGACACACGACGACGGCGTAAATACTGTCAACACGGGTGAAGAGGTCCATTTTTGCTGACTTTTTCACTGGCCTGTCGTACTTGATTAATGTACTTCGCGAATGATTACACGCGGTATAGTGCGGAGTTTTTTTTACCAAAGTTGGTAGATTAAATAAATTTATTAAAGAAATTATTTAAAAATACGCTATAACAAGAGGAGTTTTAGTGACATTTAATTACAAAGATTACAAGAATTCAATCAGTCGTAACCGTGTAAATGACAATGCAATTAGATTTCTCTGGTACCTAATATTCAGGTTTAAATACGGTTTGTACATATGAAATTATACACTAGGTAAATAGCACTGAAAGGACCGCCTGTAGGTCACTTTTTTAAAAAATTGGGTGATACTTTCTGTACGCGCTATACGTATGCCCGAGCACGATGTAATTTAAATGACTTCACTTTGAGGGAAATATTCGATGTAAATAACTCAAACGTTAGGTGGATGTTTAACATTTCTATAAAAAATTTATTTAAAAACTCGTGGTACTTCAGAAGCCACACCCCAGTTTTTCCGCGTGTCCAAGATCTGCGGCGTTCGATGAATGAAAACTTTAAAATAACAATAAAAAAGTATCATCGGAAATCTAAATAACTGGCTACTACTAATTACAACTGCTTATTATTTATTTTTTCAAAAATATTCAGAGAAAATTTCTCAGAATATACTTTCGTTAGAGTCGAAAAAACAAAAATGCTTATTATTTAATTATCAATTTAGATTACTTGCAGTTGGTATAGTCACTTTTTATTTAATCATCATGATTTAATAATTAATTTATTAGATTAGTTAATTAATTTTTTTAGTAAAATGTACCATTGGAATAATCTTTACTTGTAATGAAATTATAAATTGACTTCATATTGATTAAGAATTAAGTCATTTTCAACTCGTTTTAAAAAGTGGTTTGTGATTACATGGAATGAGTGACCTCTTGAGAATATTTAGGTTGAAAACATGTTAATGTTCTCACAAATTGATCTTTTATTTTTGGAATAATTGCCATAGTTTTTTTTATAAGATTTATTAGTTTATTTTAAAATTTCTAGGACTCTAGACCATTTTTAGTGATTCTAGTAAATTTTACAAAAAACTGTTACCTTTTTTTAGCTTACCACCCACTTTCTAACAATTTATTAATACTACTGCAATTATTTCAATTAGCTTTAATAAGAATTTAGAAGTCTAACTAAATTACGTTTTTACTTACTTATTATCTTTTTCACAAAAAACCGATCATCTCGGCGCACTTAATACGATAAAACAATTGAGGATGTAAAAAAATTTGTAAAAATCGAATTAAAACGTAGCATAAGATGTTTATTGTAACACTAAATCAAACGTTTCAACTAAAAGCAAATTATTTACGTTTTCCTATCCCGTTTAATCCGCGACGGACTAACACGGCTTTCAATTTCCCTTCAAACTTTCCTGCTTCCGTGCTAACCATGAATCGGATTGCGATTCAGTATTTCGAGAGTTTAAACCGCACCGAGTAATGGATCTTTTTTTTAGGTTGCCTCTAATGCTGTTAGGACACGTAACTTTGAGCCCGTGAGTTTGTACACCTCCGCTCACGGTGTTATTATTGATTGTGTACATGAAACTCGTCATATCACAATAATGATTTCCTGAAGGAAAATTCAAAACACAAATCCTCAATTATAGAAATTCCATTAAAAGCAATCAATTTGGTACGTCAAATTGAATACTACAGCACTATTGACACGATATTATACCTTTGTAATATCCAGTTTACTGTTTATTGACAGTAGATTATTATTCGTAACAATTATTACTTTTAACAATTGGACATAAATCCGTGATTTACTCGCAGCCTACAGCTAGATAAACTTAGCAATTTGTCGGGAAATAAAATAAAAAGTGTCAGATAAATTTAAAAGCTAACAAGACTTTTTAAGAGGTTGTTAAAAGCATGAGAAATAGCCGAGGAATTTCTTTCCTCCTCCCGGCATACCCCCGGCCGAAAGAAATAGCTCAAGCTCCATTGCACGTTTTTTTTTCTCTCCAAAACGCAATAATGCCTTTTTTCGGACAAGCGCGAAATAGAGCACGCAGAGACAAAGCGGGGGAGGAGAAAAAGGGGTGCCAGTGCAGAGAGAGAGAGGGTTTACGTAATCTTCTTTTCGCAAAAACGATCCCGAAACTCGTGTCGACGCGCGGACGGCGCGTCGGATTGCCACTTGACACCGCGAGAGGAGCTCGCGCCTTTCTGCAAATTGAATTCCATTTCATTTTCAACGGCTGTTTTTGATCTCCCTCCCCCGCGCGACTTCCATTTCCCCTCGAGGCGGGTGGAGGCGAAAAACGGCGGAATCGCGACGGCCGGGGCCCAATAAACATCCCTTTGTCTCGCGGCGCGATCTTACTTTACGGCCGTTGATCGCGGAAAATTGGGCCACGCGACCCGTTTGATCGGGAGCCGCGAATTGTATCGGAAACGCGGCTGCTGCCTCGTATCCGCTGTTTTACTCTCGACCCACGTGTTTGCCCCCCCTCCCTGTTTGCTCCTTTTCTCCGCCTGTTTTTTTCTGTCACGGAAGCTCCTCTTAGGCTTTTTCGATTTTTATGGCTCGATAAATTGTCCCGGCCGGGCCGAGAGACGATCCTCTCTTATATATAAACGCTACAATGCATAGCTGAGAGCGTATTAACGTCTTTTTATTACTGTCCCTCCGAGGCCGGCCCGGGCCATTGCGGGATTTTCCTCGTCGATTTCGCCGGACTTTTGTTTGCCTGAAGGGATTCTTCGTGTTTTTTCTCTTTTAACGAGGGTTTCTCCGAGATCATCTCGTCAGTGACTGCTTCTTCTTCTTTTTTTTCGCGTAAGCTCCGTTTATTCATAATTAATGCTTTTAAGACCAGGGCCGTATCCTAATTTCTTGTCTCGAATGCGACATTTCTTATTGAGGGACAATTTCGGAAAGCTTTAATAGCATTATACGGCTGGTCGATAATGTATGGAGGAAAAAATAAAAATAAAACGTGCAGCTAAATAAATTGACTGTTTTAAAGCTGGCTGTGTTGTTCTAGCTCCGAGCTTTTAATAAAGTTTTCTATAATCTATGTTCATGTATTCGGATAATCTAATGATTTCGTCTCCCTTTTACTATTTCCTCGTTACTTCGAGGTAGTTTTTCTAAGTTTAGCATCATTCTATTATACAATGACCCTTTTTTATTATGTATACAACGACTGCCGCTGTAAATCTAATTTATTTCTTAAGTTATATCACATTTATTATTACTGCGATCGATCGTAAAATTTGATCGCACAGATAAATTAATTTCAAATGTAAATTGGCAGTAAATCATTTTTTATTAAGTATAAAGAAAATAATGTTAATTAAAAGGTACATAAAAGGCTATTACGGCGACAATAAAAATATATTTAATGGCCACTTTATGTTCATTTCACGTAAAACGTATGGTTCACTCGATAACTCGCCCCACCTTTTCGTATTCCGCGAAATTATTTCTAAAAGCTCGCATTTCACTTTTCTCGACGGCGAGAGCTACTTCATAGGAGTGGATTTTTTCCCAAGGTAAAATTATGCTTGAGACGTGAGGCGTTGATTTATCGAGCGGTAAATTACGTTAATACATTGTCTTTTTCTTTTTACGCAGGCTAAAAAGAAATCCCGCCTGGCGAACCTTCCATAAAGACGGGGATATAAAGTGCACGGATGAATGCACTCATTGCAGTCATTTAAATGAAAAGTTTAGACTACTTTTCCGAGCTCGAAATAATTACTTCAAAGCATTAATTAAAGCATCTTTTTTTCGAGGATGCTGAATTATTCGTTTTTCCTATTTCTCGTGTTATTTTTGTCCAAATTCGAAACAGTGTTTCGAGAGGTTAATTCTTAATGGAGTCCCTTCAGCGAGAATATTTAATTAATTTAAAATCCATTCGGGACGTAATCCGTTGTTTTAAATAAATAAAATATTTATATAATTAGAAATAAAATATCAAAACTTACTTTCAAACTGCATTAAGGCATTGTGAATAAATTAATGACACAAGATATTTGTTTCGAATAGTTTTAAATAATAATGATATATAGCCTTGCGAGTCGACGATCCAAGCTAACAATTTGCAAGTAGTTATGGTAAAATATTTATTAACGGCCATGGTTAATTATAAAGACAATAGCCGTCGCTTGTTCTGGAGTTTAAACTCTCCAAGGCAACAATAGGCTTTTCTTAAAATTTTCATGGCAAAGTTTCTCTTCATTTGATTAATAATGCTTTAGAAAGTTAGTAGTTCAACGAAGTAGTAGATCAATTATTTTGTTAGTGATACAAAATTTAAATTATTACTTTAAAAACCGTAAGAAATGTTTATATCAGTTTAAAAAAAAGGTAGGAGTGCTCAGTTAAAGGTATTAATTGGGTATTTGAATGATTCTTTTTAATCTCATGAAAAAACAGGTCACATTGAATGCAAATGTAAACAAAATCCAGTATTTAAAACCTGTAATTCGTAAAAAGGTACAGATAAATATTGACTGTAGTGAGATAAAAAATATGCAGAATCCAGGATTACTTGATATCAAATAATGCCTAGATTTTTTTTGCAGTTATGTTGCTACTTAACACGATTCAATATAAAAATAAGTGACTAGATGTTATAATGTCATTGATTTATTTAATTTTTTTTAATTGTATATCTATTTTATCCTGGCTGTTACTTTAATCGTACCCGTAAATAGAAAAAAAAGATAAGATAAAAAAAAGAATACAAAAGAACATAAAAACAAATTCTACGCGCTCAAATTTAATTTATTACAATTTTTGAGATTAGAAAACTTTTTGAATTTTGGCGCCATTCCACCGGACATACTCATCTACCAATCAAATTGCGTTTTAAATGCTTCACAACACCCTGCTATTATATCGTTTTTTAAAGAGAAGATTAAAAAAAATCATTACCACGTGAACACGTCAATAGCAACTAGACACCAGGCAAAATAATACAACACCCTCAAAATGAGGCAGGCAGTACGGTATCGAGCTCACTTATTCACTCCCCGATAAAAAAAATTCCGGCCGCTTTAACGAGGGCTTTTCAGCCGAAATTCACGGCGAGCCCGGATCCCTCTCGTCGCTGAAAATTGCCTCGAAAACTGCGGCGGCCCGTTTATTACAGCTTCGTAAATCTTTATCGAGGGTGCGCGCGCGCGCCATCGAAAAGCGATAAAATCGCGGGTGTACACTTGCGGGCGGCGAAAGGAGTCGCCCCCGCCGGCGGCGAAATGAGCGCGCCACGTTAATCGACGCCACTGCGGCGCAGGATCGCGGTTTAATTTCAATCGTCGCTGCCCGTAAACCGGCGTTTCGCCGCCTCCGACGCGTCTCAAGTATGTACACAAAATGTCGCGAGTTAATTCCTGCGCCGCTCCGCTCGTTGAAGGAATGCGAGGCGACGCCATTCGAGAGACTCGCCCTTCGCGTTTTACGCGGCTATTTACTCTCTTTTCAGCGGAGGAGCGTATTTAATGAACGTTAATGAGTCGCTTCGGTGCTTTTTTTTTTTATAATCAGTCGTTTGAAGCACTTTCGGAATACGCTTCCAGAGAGTGTCTTATCTCATTCTCACATAGGTGCATTTAAAAATGAACTGCGCTCTCTCACGGCTTCTTTCTAAGTTTTCTATTACATTTTGTTTATACCTACACATCTCTTTATTTTGTATTTTTGTAACCTTTTATACATTTTATATAATGGGATGTTAGCCCGTTTAATGTTTAAATAAATAAATAAATAAATAATTGTTCGTTAGCGCCTTGAAGGGGGTAATGTATTTTAAATTAAAAGACAAATGGGATTATGTTCTTGTTTAGGGGAGTAGGTAGGGGGTGAGTTTGAAATATGTGAAGGGAGAGTTTATGATCTTTGGGGGATGAATTTTTATGGAACTTCTGGTAATTTATTGTATTGAACCAAATTTTCAAAGCTTTAGGCTTAAGATAGAAATAATGAGGCATAAAAGAAAATACAAATAGATAAGAAGATATAAGAATTTGAGAGATGGTCTCGTTAAATTAGCATAAGAGAGGGGCCTAATACTTTTCAATCTATGAATAATTTTACGCAAATTTTTATGCTCGCATTTAAATACTACAACGTAAATACGAATAAGCACCCATTCGTGTAAGGTCATTGAACTCTCAAAATCTGTCAAATGAAAGTATAAACGTGCTTTTTTCTCCTGTTTTATTTTTGAACTGTACTGATAGGTGACTGAATGAAACCAACATTTATTTACAATAATAAAGAAGTATCTTCAAAAACCTGTTGTAACGTACAAATCCGGGATGTATATATTTGCACTATAGGTGCGTTTCGTCCCAGATCAGCCTACTGGACTCGTCAGTAAGGCATGTAGATTGATCCTGCTTTAGACGCGATTTTGAAGAGCATAACTTAATAAAAATAATTTTACTTTTCCGCTTTGTAGAGAAAGACCCTCGGTCGGACACGGACTAACACGTCAATTCTACCGAATTTTGCCTGAAGTAAATTTTTGGCTGTGACGTCTCCTCTCGGAGAAGTCCCACCCTCGCGGTCCGAGAGGAAAAACCAGCCGGGGCTGAGGGCAATAAAACAAGGGACAAGGCACATTTTAAGGCGGCCTATCATAAAAACAGTGTCCGTCACGTACGCGGTTGAAAACTATAAGCCCGGTTTTGTTCTAAAGGCTAGTTCTTGTGGAGTTTCGATCAAATATAAACTCATATATTCTTATTATTAATTTATTTTTGTCGATGAACAATTGATACTTAATTCTGTCCGTAAAAATCTGTGGTTATTTAAAGTTTACAAAACTTATGGTCGGAAGTTTGCGACACCAGCTTTGAAATTTTATTGTTATTTTAAAACTAAACCGAATATTCGACATAATTCTAATAATATAAAAAATATCCGGTTTCAATTTCAAGTAATTCCATTCATAACTGTAAGCAAAAAGTAATTTGAACAATTTTCTCGTTTACGCGTAATATTCACTAACTCTTCGAACTATTTTTCTAGCACCAATTTCCTATCAACGGAATGACATCAAATTGAAACCAGACATTCTTTGCATCATTACCATTTTTTTTTCGAAAATTCTTTTTTAGTTTCAAATGCCATGCATGTTAAAGCCAGTAACACGAATTCCTAATCGTGAGTTTCGCACTCGGCCAATGTTTTCCATTTACACCACGTTCGTTGTTCTACATCAATTACATTTTGACTTAACACCAGTAACTATAGTATCCTATACGGTACTAAAATTCGCATCAAATTCCAGCGGAATAAATTCCCAACGTAGTGCGCCATCAAACACTTTTCTTTTTACCAATCAAACTAAAACATCTTTTTATTAAGCCCGTCAAATGCACGTCGCCTTGAGGGAAAAAGTCGGCAACGAGCTCAAAGGATTTCATCCAGTGGCAAACGTATATCCCCGCCCGAACATCGCGTACGCTACACGCGCAGAGAGAGAGAGAGAGAGAGAGAGAGAGAGAGAGAGAGAGAGAGAGAGAGAGAGAGAGAGAGAGAGAGACAGAGAGA
>JAXIUT010027023.1:0-16047 GCA_035586675.1 Eurytoma californica | reverse complement strand
AGAATTCTAGGCACATAGGCATTCATTATCACTTTGTACATGAGAATGTAAAAAATAAAGAAATAGAAATTATTAAAGTTGATTCTAATGAAAATGTAGCTGATATTTTTACAAAGGCATTATGTAAAGCAAAGTTTGAAAAGTTTAGGAATATGCTGAATGTAAAATAAATTAAATCTGAAATGTAAAGCGTACAACATAAATGTAAGGAGGCGTGTTGAAAATAATACATTTATATTGTACTGGTTCTGCTAGAACTTGAGAGTAGTGCGCGACTACTCTCCTACTCCCCTCTATGTACGCCTCCCCACCCGACAACTACTCGAGGTGTAAGCGGCAGCGGCCGACTCACGCCTCGCTCTCGATCGCCGGACTCCAATGGGTAAACACCCCGCTAGAGACAAGCGTGCTCCGCGCACAATGTAAATAAGTGTAAAATAAATTCTTCTTTCCATTTACCTACAACCACGTCTCATTTATTTTAACATTAATCCTATATTTTCTATAAAATAGATTCTTCTAAAGAAAATAGGTATAAATTTAGGCTACAATAATTCAAAACAATTTTTCTGTAGGAAAATCCTGGAGGGGTAATCACGACAGACCTGCAAAATTTCATATAGGGTATTCCTGAAGAAATCAAGATGGCAATAATCTCCAATCATCTCATGCAAGGAAATCTTGCAACAAAACAGAGCGAAATTCCGGGAAGGACGTTCTCCAAGATTTTCCACAAGATATTCTCAAAAGGGGCAGATCAATTCAAATATGTCCAATTTTGTTTTATTATAAACAATTCAAAATAAAATTAACTTTCGATATACACATCATACGTATTTTAACTTTACGTTGTCAAAAAGAACGAATGTGCGTTCTTAGAAATTAAATTACCTTTTACACTTGATGAAATTTTAAAATTGTCCATTTCATATTTGCTATATTCTTCAATATCACGTGGTAGCTCCTTAAAAGTTAATTGAATATCAGCCCCTGTAGTACTATTTCTCGATAATATTACAACCTTTTCTTGTAATAACTCAAAGTTTGATTTCATACTGTTCTCAAATTCTATTTCCTTTATCGTTTTGTGAAATTGGTTTTCCAGTAGATGCTTTTTACATGTTGTTATTGAATGACGTTCGATGAAAATTGATAGAAATAAGTCGCAAGTACATTTCAAATTGTGAGCAGTTGATTGAGTTACAGATTGTTGATAGCCAGCTGAAAATTCATGGCAATTTAATAAAATTGAATTTTAAATATCTTTTTGCGTAAAATATAAAATTAGCGAAATTTTTGCCGAAACTGTGCTTTAGCTATAGCTCTTTTATATGTTAAAAAAATTTGCTTAGCAAAATTATCATGAAACTTTTTCCATACTTGTACAAAGATAAGACAGGTACAATAGGTGACTAAAATAAATCAGGAATAAAAGAGTATAGAGGATATTGTTGGAAATGGGGGCAGAGCAAATGATTTTCAAATGTTTAACACGGCTGTTCTCAGAGAGGCTCTTTTGGGGACTCTATTTCTCTCACTCTCTCTGCTTGGAGAATGTCGGTCGGGGGGAGGGAAATTCTCTTAAGGTGGGGCTTCTTAACATAAACTCAATTAGAGCAAGCATTAAGAAGCTTCTGGCTGAACATCCCTCCTATGATATTTTTGGAATTGCTGAATCATGGTTAGGCCCGGTCGTGGATGACGCTGTTATTCAGATCAGGAGGGGGGGGGGCTTCGATGACTCTTAAATCCGTACTTTGTTCGGAGACGAAAAATTCATCACAAAAATAAACGTAATTAAGAAAACTGAGAATTCTCTTGGAAATAAAAAAACGAGGATTACGAGATTTCAATTGGCTTTGTATTCTTCAAATTTAATTATCCGAAGTATTTTCCAGATTTTTTGTTTTATGGATGGTTTTTCGCGTTAAAAAAAAACGGGGATTGATGGCCCAAATCTGGTTTCGGATTAGGATTCAGCTCGCCAGAATATATATAGGTATGGTCCTGTAGCCAGTTACAGTTACAGGTAATAGTCTGTTTCGAAAACTTTACCTAATGCTATCTTCTGTATTTTGAAATTTTGGGATGATATTCTGAAAAACTGAGAAGGGTGGTGGCACAAATCTGGCTTGGAATTCGGATTCAGGGTACAAGAGGAGATTTAAAATAAATAATAAATTAAGATATTCGAGGTCCAATTACTACTGGATTTTTGGTTTAATTAAACAAATTTTAAATAAATATTGTAACAAGACATTGTCTCTGATACTGTCACAAATTCCGCGAAAGTAAGAACAGTTAAGTCAACTCGCGAAGGTAAACTGCTTAAAAGAGAGAGACTCCTGGCCCACCAGTTACGCGATATCAAATCTCGTTTTCTCTTCTTTATTTTTCACCAAAATGTAACGAGCACGAGTTCCGGAGCAAGAAAGAAGAAAGAGAGCACTGACGTATCCGAGACGAGGGGACTCAAGGCATGTCGAGCCGGGCTACCGCACCTCTTGCGCAAAAGCTCGCAGGACCCGATAGCACAGGGCGCAGACAGATGCAACGTCACCCACTCTCATCCATAAGCACTAGCTTACGCACGCTTCCCGCTCAGCAGCCCATCAGCCTCGTATGCAGCGTCGCTCACTCACACGCTCGCTCCGCAGCACACGCATGGCGCACACAGCAACAGCGGCGCACACATATGCGACCGTGCACACCTTCCTGCCGCGGAACCAAGTAGACGAGAGCGCACGGAGTGGGGCTAGGCGGCACAGGGGAGCGCCGACAAGAAGTGAGAAGGAGAGAGAAGGCGCGAGGCAGCGTCCGCGGCAGAAAGAGAGAGAGAAACAAGATTCCGCGGCGCGCACGAGCCCAAGTCGCGCCGGGCATTGTCTCTGCCACCGAAAAACATCACGTCATAAACGCGTGTTAAAGGGCGCACCAATTAGCGACGCGGAAGGAGGTCACGAGGACCTCCCGGCTAGGCGTCGCGGAGAGATCCTTCGGCCGGCGTCGGCAGTCTCTCTCGAGCAGAAGCTTAACCGGTACGTGCCCGGATATTAAAATCAGCGTTTGATAAATGAATAAAATTTGATACATTTCTTTCCGCGTTAAATTTTTGATCCGCATTTGATTTTATCGAGTCGCCGTGGGCTTCGGTTGCGGGAGAACGTCGGTGCCGCGGTAAATTCTTTTTTTATCCCGCGAGTTCCACGCTACAAAGCGAGCGTGAAACTCGTGGACGGCATTGCGGCCGTTGTGTATAGTTTTCGCATTGAGCCTGCGTTGGGGCACTCCCGCGCCGCAAGATCAACAGAAGCACCTGGGGCCAGACCATCTCGGGCGGCAGCGGCAGCGGCAACGGCAGCGGCAGAGTCAGCGACAACCTGCAAACAAGCTAAGTTCCGCGCGCGAGTATTTGGCGAGCGTGCCACGCGTCTGCTCTCGCCCTTCAGGCGTGAACAAGAAGATTTTATTCAGCGCGCGTAATACTTGCCGCTCGCAAGCCGCGCATCGCCTCGCGACCTCTCATTAACACATACATCCACACACCTTATTCTTTCTTGTAATTAAATTCGCACACGCTCAATACCAATAAATTTGTGTTCATTTTATTTATATAATGTATATTTATTTGTTGGCCTCTCCTCATCCAGAAATTTACTCTCCCGCTATCCGGCGGGTATCACAAAAATCTCGCATAATTTTATTCTGTAATATCTGGATTTTAACTTCTTAATTCTTTATCAATGAATTTTCAACACTTATTTGTAATTCGAACGATTTCCGCACCCGGGAAATCGCCGGTTACAATATATATATCCAAATTTCTGACGAGTCAAAGCGCTATTAAAAAATACGTTGTTATCGCATATAATTGAATATTTTCGCTCTCTCTCAGAATCGCAAAAGAAAAATACAAATAGAAGTAATTTTCCTGTAAATGATGTCTAGGTGTTCAGGAATATCTTAGGAAGGTCGAAACATCGAAGGAAGCCTACCAAGATGGTTATCGACGTGCAAAAAATCAAGTAATGTTCCTGTAGACAATGTCTAGGTGTCCAGGAACATCTGAGGATGGTCAAGACATCATCTAGAAGGGAAACCACCAAGAGGATTGCCGACGTGCAAAAAATCCGGTAATGCTCCTGTAGACGATGTGTAAGTGTCTAGGAACATCTTAGGATGGTCAAGACATCGTCTAGGAGGAAACCCACCAAGAGGCTTGCCGATGTGCAAAAAACGAAGTAATGTTCCTGCAGACGATTACTAGGTGTACAGGAACATCCTAGTACGGTCAAGACATCGTCTAGAAGGAAATCCACCAAGAGGATTGCCGCCATGCAAAAAATCGAGTAATGTAGGAACATCGAGTAATTCAGGAGAAGACGATATCTAGGTGTCCAGGAACATCTTAGGATGGTCAAGACATCGTCTGGAAGGAAACCCACCGTGAGGAATCCCACCAAGATGGTTATCGAGGTGCAAAAAATCATCCTAGTACGGTCAAGACATCGTCTAGAAGGAAACCCAACAAGAGGAAGCCCATCAAGATGGTTATCGACGTGCAAAAAATCAAGTAATGTTCCTGTAGATGATTACTAGGTGTACAGGAACATCCTAGTACGGTCAAGACATCATCTAGAAGGGAAACCACCAAGAGGATTACCGACGTGCAAAAAATCCAGTAATGCTCCTGTAGACGATGTCTAAGTGTCTACGAAAATCTTTGGAAGGTACACATGGTAGGTACACATGGTAATTTTTCTTAACAGGATGTCGTAGCAAAAGATTAACTAAATTGCCGCCACGGCAGGAGGGCACTCGCGTCAGGTGAAGCGATGTTAGTTTTCATCGCTTTGTGATTACAAAATAGTATTTTACCCAAAAGGAAGAATTGACCGCCATAGCCACGGTTATAGGAAAGGCGTATGGTCAACTCTCGGTATGGAAAAATAATTAATTATTCCGTAAAGTTGGAACTGCTGCGCGATGTGAACTGCTGTGCGATGTGAATGCACGAGCGCCCTCCTGCCGTGGCGGCAATTTAGTTAAACTTTTGCTACGACATCCCCTTAAATTATTTCAAAATAAAATCATGATAAAATTACGTAACAAATACCACACTAATTCCATCGTTTTGTTACGTGCCTAATTAAGTACTTTTATTACGTACTTTAGCTAAGTAACAAAAATTCGTATCAAAACTACGAATTTTTCTTTTCATCGAACTATGCTGATACAGACATTCAATCATATGTAATAGAGATATTTAGCCTGAAATGCTCATCGTGCACACTAACTGTCGTTTATGAATGTTAATTTTCTCAGCTTAAACATTTTTTCAGCGATTACATTATTTGATCTTAAAATGACCCTGTCCCTGCATTAATAGGGTCAAACAAATATCGGTTTCTAATTCAACCACCCCGGAAACATATAGGCATAGTATTTTTTCCGTTGGAACAGTTATTTTATCAATTTCACCTTTAAATAACCCTGACCATGAGTGGCGGGGTCAAACAGAAGTGGAATTCGAATTCCGCGACCACAGAAACATACATGCACAGTATTTTTCTCCGTTTGGACGGCTTTTGCCAATTTGACCTTGAAATGACCTTGGCCTTAAAGTTTTGGGGTCAAACAAATATCGGATTCGAATTCAGCGATCCCTAAACCTACAGATACAATGATTTTCTCCGGTTGAACAGTTATTTGTCCATTGGATCTTGACCCTGATTAAAAATCGGAATAAGTGCGTGAATTGCTTGAGAGTATATGAAGGGGTTTGGATTTCGACCACATCTTGAATTCGGAAAAAGGAGAGTCGGTGTACCACGAGAGAATGAGTTGAGAGCGTGTACACAACTCTCCTAGCGCGGCGCGCGAACGCTGAATTATAGTATTTTTATTAAAAATTGACTCTACCGTTCCCAAAATTAGACAAAGAAAAATGCTTTATCGGTCTTGCCGAACTATTTATTCAAGCGGTAGCAAATGCCCACCGCTTGAAATGAATAGCCGTTATTCCCTCGGACCACTATGGTTGGTGGAGTTCACGAGGGTGGCTAACAAAAAAAAAAAAAAAAAAAAAAAATATAAGCGTTTCGTCCTTGATCGGTAGAGTGGACTCCTCAGTAAGGCTCCACCGATCTCACCTCAGGCGCTTACCACCCAGATGGGCTGGTGATCTTATATGTATACGGACCGCCAATTTTATGTTTAGGCATCAAATACGGCGATCCATCTGGCGGTTAGGAAGTGAACCCCACCAACCACCAGTGCGTATTTTTCGACCTAAGCGCAAGTTATTAAAAAACGAGGGAATCACGGCTATTAATTTCAAGCGGTGGGCATTTGCTACCGCTTGAATAAATAGTTCCGCAAGACCGATAAAGCATTTTTCTTTATATAGTATTTTTAACTCGCATTTGCGATACTAAAATATACCTAAAATAAATATAGGACAAGCGTTTTCGATGTATTTTTTCCTCAAATTTCCAAAGATTTTCCTAAATTTTAAATTTTCACCTCTAAAAACTATAAAACTTCTTATAACTCAAAAAGTATATTTTTAATATTTTTTTTTTAATAATTTAGATCGAAAGCTGAGCATTTTTCAGTTCGAAAAAGTTATTTTCCAGAGAGTGCTCAAGTGATTTTTTTTGAGAAATAGTACACGAAAGAGTATACGCAACGCCACTTGAACGCGCGACCAGGCGTAAAGAAATGGTTCACCTGGATATTTGTTAACAATTCGTGATTTTTAATGCAGTTCGTAATTCCAACATTAAGCCATTTATAGAGTAAAAAGTGAGTAACGTGTCTCTTTCGTGTTCTATTTCTCGAAGAAAACCACTTGAGCATTCTCTGGAAAATAACTTTTGCGAACTGAAAAATGCTCAGCTTTCGATCTAAACCATTAAAAAAATATTAAAAATGTACTTTATGACAGGGCAGTTTCACTGTCTGGCATAAATAACTGTATACTATGCGTTAAGTTTCACGTATAGTAGCTTAGAACGTGATTTCGCAAGAATTTGAGCCGAGATCTAAAACGCCGCAATTGCCATGCAAGCACACATGCAATTCATGTCCTATTGGCCTTATCTATCCCGAACCCTACTCCTGATTTCCCAAAGTTATTACGCAACGTAAGATATTCGGCATGTCATATGATCAGAGCACGAAGCACAAAGTCGCTGGGCCCGCTAGATAGGGCCCTAGGATCGTCAAGATCACGTGATCCTCAGCGAGCGTCGCAAGACGATCCGCGACGAAACTCGCTCTCTCCGGTTGAGGCGGCAGTCCGGAGTGGACGCATTGGGCGTACCGTTCTTTCTCTTTTGGGCTGTGGTTTTGGCTTTCGACTCAGGCAGACGGACCGCCGGCCGGGAGCCGATATCGACGCAGCACGACCCAACCGACCATCTGCGAACAAAACCGGCGAGCGAGGCGAGGTTCGGAGATGCGGAGTGCATGGTGCGGCTGTGGTCAGGGCAGCAGAGGCCCTTATTTAGATTTTCTCCCTTGTTCCTCTCCCGTCGGTTTGTCCCTACGTGTGTGTGCGCTCGCGATTGTCGCTGTTAGGAACTCGACTGGCCCTGAGTGTCGCGACTCCGTAATTTCGCATCTGGTGCCCTTTATTGTATTTACATTGGCCCTAGAGGCCAACTATTATTATCCATTAAACATCAATTCTTTTTATACATCGTGTTATTTATTGAATACTCAGTGACAGGCCTTTATCCCCAGCCGGCCACAAACTGGCGCAGCCAAGATTGGGGCCGACAAAATTTTCAGTGGTAAATTTGTGAATAAAGTCGTGCGAAAATTTTGTCGAACCTTGGGATACATAGTTCGTGATTAGTGTTGTAACCGGCGATTTCCCGGGAGCGGAAATCGTTCGAATTACGAATAAAAGTAGGAGTTTAAAATTTAATTCATGGAATGTAAGGTGAAATTTAAATATTACAAAATAAATTATGTGAAGGTTGTATTCCTCATAGATATATATAGGTATAGTACAGCTGCCGTGTTACGTCCGCTATGCCAAAGAATATAGTAAATATGTACGTACGAATGCACCGAAAACCTGTTACCAACTGTACAGAGGGCGCTTCGATTTTCTATCGATTTGTATATCTATATTATGTACATATATATAAATTAAATAAAATACAACTTAAAAAAATGTTACCCAGTCTCGGTTCCTGTTTTTGTAACCCAGTCGTGCTCTTCTATAAGCATCTATATTCTTTGGCTATGCTATCTGCTTCGTAATTAATTGACTTCAACCAATAAATTAAAATACAATAATAAACTGTCTTTAAGTTACTCATATGCACAATTACATTTATAAACAATCTTAGAGTTGGAAAAAATTATTTTTAAAATGACATTGTCCGAAAATGAATAAAAATACTAACAATCGCTGAATAAAGATTTTTTCCGTTTTTGAATACGGCCCGCCATTCCGAAAAATCGGAAAAAATACGTTTGGTTTAAAATACACTTTCTTAAAAGTTTTTACATGCAGAATTGCATTACTGAAGATCCTCTCAGTTGAAAATATTCATTTTCGAAATTATTTTTGTACAAAAATAACCGAAAAATGCTAAAAACCGCAAAAAATCGCTAAAAATCGCCAAAAAAGCAGTTTTTCGCATTTTTGAAGATAGCCCACCACTCAGAAAAATCAGAAATTTTTTAAGCAAATAGAGTCGGAGAAAAAAAATAAAACCTAAAAAAACACATTTTTGAGGGGTGAGGTGAGGGGTAGGTGGGTGGGGAGCCAAATATGCGCTAAAACCTTTTCATTTAAGCCTCGAAACATAATAGATATGAAAAAAAAATAAAAAAAATTGAGGGGACTTCGCCTATCTTATCGGGGGTTACTCTTTAAGTAATTTTTGGACTTTTTGACATATTTAGACAAATAATTTTACTTCGTACAACTCTTCACACCGGAATGACACTAATTACAATTAATTTAAGCCCAACCTCATCAAAATTGATCAATTGGTTGGATCTGGAAGTTGCGCCAAAGCCAAATTTTTAAAACTAAGATAACATTTTATCAGGAAAATTAATATTCTTTTAGGATATTATATGTATATTTTGTTAATTATTTTAATTTTTCTATTTTAGGAGATTTTCCTAGAAAAAAGGTATAGTTGTAAGACCCCCTTAAGCTATGTCAAGTTTAAAATTGGCTTTGGCGTAATCTACAGGTACACCGGAGCAAACAATTTTGATGAGGTTCGGCTTAAATTGTTGGCAATTAATATCATTATGAGCTGAAGAGTTATAGGAATTAAAATTTTTAGAATAAATATCTGAATGAGATCAAAAACTACTTCCATTAGATTTCCAGTAGATTTCGACATTGATTTCCACGTAGATTTCTACATTGATTTCCACGTTGATTTCTACATTAATTTCCACATAGATTTCTACATTGATTTCCACGTAGATTTCTACATTGAATTCCACGTAGAATTCTACATAGATATTCATACGGTTACTTCCATACAAAAATTCTCCTTGAAATCTACGTGGATTTCAACGTAGACTTACATGTAGATTTCATATGGTTTCCTGAAAAGATTTTTTTATAAAAAATTACTTCATCGCTGGAAATCACGCCCATTATATGGACTACCATGCGGATGATAACACTTAACTGGGGGATTAAATTCAAGAATTATTATTTTTATGTTTTCTTATTCTTTTTCTAAAATTCTCAAAATAATAATTTTTTAACTCAATCCCCTCAATCCCCCAGTTTAAGTGTTATCATCCGCATGGTAGTCCATATAATTGGCGTGATTTCGGGCTAAAAAGTAATTTTTTTATAAAAAGAAAATTTCGGGAAACCATATGAAATTTACATGTAAATCCATGTTGAAATCTACGTTGAAATCCACGTAGATTTCAACCAAAAATTTGTTATGGATAATTCTATAAATATCTATGCAGAAATCTACGTGGAAGTCAATGTAGAAATCCACGTTGAAATCTGCATTAAGATTTAGGACTGGTTTCCACATTGATTTCAGTATTGATTCCACATGAAAATCCACGTGGATTCCACGTGGATTTTCATGTGGAAATCCACGTTGCCATTTTCAACCGGGATACGAAATTTACATGTAAATCCATGTTGAAATCTACGTTGAAATCCACGTAGATTTCAACCAAAAATTTGTTATGGATAATTCTATAAATATCTATGCAGAAATCTACATGGAAGTCAATGTAGAAATCCACGTTGAAATCTACATTAAGATTTAGGACTGGTTTCCACATTGATTTCAGTATTGATTCCACATGGATTTCCACGTGGATTCCACGTGGAATTTCATGTGGAAATCCACGTGGTCATTTTCAACCGGGTATAGATTCCCGATCAGCATTGTGAAAGTAAAAAAAGATTTTAATGCCTTCTTAATGAATGCTTTTTTCCAGAAGTTATTCTAAAAGAATTCTTAATGATAACTTTATGTTATTTCGAATGCCCGCTTTTTTTTCATCCACAATTCTTGAAGCATTCACAAAGTATTTATTATTAGACATTAAAAAAAAAAAAAAAATTGAAAAAAAAGTTACTCTAGAAAAATTTCTTTTTTCATTTTATTTCATTTAAAATATACTTTTTTTAAATTTTTTTTTCATTTTTTATGCATAAAGAATACTTTATAGCTTGTTAACACCTATGGTAGCGTAATAATTACGCCAGCGGAACACGGTCATCTCTGCCGTTCTAATTATCCAAAAAAACATAATAGGGTGCAAAATTTTTGGCTCGGCGAGTACTTTTTAACAGTCCAGTCGAAAATATCAAAAATATTTTTTTTCCTTTAAAAAAATCCACATAAATGTTAATAATGCTAAAAAAAGTTAGAAAAAAAACAAATGTCAATTTTATATGACTTAACACACATAATATGGATTAATCGCTAATTAATTACCAATAGAAATATTTTCTAACCAGTGCCGATAGATTGTTAACACCTATGCCCGCTAGCGTAACAATTACGCCAGTGGAACACGGTCATCTCTGTCATTCTAATTATCCAAAAAAACCTAATACGGCGCAAAATTTTTGGCTCGATTAGTACTTCTTATCAGTCTAATAGAAAAAATCAGAATTTTTTTCTTTAAGTTCATGTAGCTCCAAGATCTTAATCGATTTTTTTCGAACTAGTCTTAATTTGATAGTACTTTATATCATTTCGGACTGGAGAATTGTAGAAATTTCAATTTTATAAACAAAAAAGCACAGTTAAGTTTTGTAACTATGTAGCTATTACCAAGCTTAGCATGTGGTTCAATTGTCACATCGATATTGTGACGTTGTAAAGTCCTTGGGCATCCTGGGCAGTTCCCTTTGTTTCTGCCAGCAAGGATCCGCGGTCTGATCTTTTGATTAAGATTACACTGAGAAAAATTTTATGGGAAATTTTATTTTTTTATTGTACGTGATAAGAAATGACGTTATAAGTATATGGTGGCAATATTACGTGTTATCGCCCGGATGGTAACACGTAATATCGCCACCAAATACTCGAATTAAGCGTTTTTAATAATTTTTTTATTAGATTTTTTCACTGTGATTATCACATGAGAATCACATGATTATCACATGAAGATCACGTGCAGATCACGCGATTATCACATGAAGATCACATGATTATCACGTGATTTTTCAGTATAAAAATTAAAAAAAATTGTTTTCTTGACAATCATGTGACTATCACGTGCTAATCACGTGATTATCATGTGATGATCACATAAAGATCGCACGAAGATCACATGCGGATCACATGATTGTCACATGATTATCACTTGCTTGTCGTAGCAAAATCTCACATGATTATCATGTGACAGTCATGTGATCCGCACGTGATCTTCACGTGATCATCACGTGATCATCATATGATGATCATATGACTTTTTTCAGTAGGGTTGGGGCACTCGCAGTAAGACGCACGACACGACTGGGTTACATGCTTCAAAGTACCTGAGCGGATTATCCAGAAACTTTTTCCTTCTTAAATTTTTACATTGAGATTGGCGTCTTGAAGGATAGCTGGGCTAAATGAGAACAGTTGGAAACACCTGGAACACCGGGAAAATAAATTAGGTCTTCGCGCGCTCTCTCGTGCCGTGCGCCTTACTGCCGAGTTACAGGCTTCAAAGTGCACCAACGCACCGATTATCTATATATTTTTGCGTTTTTACATTTTTTTATTGATGGCAGGGTCCGGAAGGATAGTCAGGTTCAAGGAGAGTTCTCGGAAAAGCCTGGAACACCGGGAAATAAATTTAATTACACAACTAAATCGGCTGGAGTGAAATTTCCCTCCAATGGAGTTAAATTTTGACTCCAAGACTAGAAATAAATTAACTCCTCACTAATGGTAAGGCATAACCTGTAAAATTTTACTCTACCTTAGTGTCAAATAAATTAACTCATAGCGTGTACCGCGCGGTCAGACGTGTCGATGCGTATAAAATCTATTAGAAGGGATGTTCTTGGGGTGGAAACTGTGTGACAGAGCAGTTTTACTGCCTGTCAAGACCCTCAAATATTGGCTCTGAAAGCCTTTAAAATACTCGCAAGCCTCACACGGAGTATAGGTAGGAGTTAGCACCGTGGAAAGCTTGGAGACGCAAAGCTAACACTAAGTACTGCTCCCTACAGCACACACATGATAAGGGCACTACTCCCAAGGAATGAACCCTATCCCCTCACATTCTCCCTCCCATTTCACTCCCCTCGAACACCAGAAATAGTCCAAAAAGCTATGGTCCTCGGAGAAGAGGAAGATTGCATCTGCTGGACTTGCCTCGACACTCAGGAAACTCAACGCCAATGGTCCTCGAAGGCAAACTGAAGACCTGCAAAGGAATCAATGGGCACGGGAGGATATTATGTGACCTGAAAAGCACAAGCAACGAGTCAGAAAACACCCAGGCACCAAACATAGTGGCCTGTACTATAGCACATAGACAGTGAGGTTATGTGGACATAATCTCACTGCGCCCAGCAAACACATATAAACCACCAGAGAATATAACCACTCACCTAGAGGCCTACCTCTGGCACACCTGCTTCCTCCAGGAGAAGTCTACCCCGCTTACAAGCATCTGAAAACCGGAAAAATACCGAAAATCAGCCGATAGCTTATCATCTCGGAACTAGTGTAATGCTTACCCGGCGGAGACAGAAATCACCTCGGGAGGACTCCAGCACCCAATAGCGGCACCCAGAAGTACATCTGGCGATCCTCGAGCACCCGGACGCTGCACACGGCCGACAAAGACGTCATCTTCTCGTGCCTTTGTACCTCGTCGCAGAGACGACAGACGACGAGTTGTCAGTGGCGTGGAGCCACCCGCGCGCCACCTGAATCGAGCGGCGATCACGGGCAATAGAAGCGAAAGGTCCATGCGCGAGCGCGGCGCGCAGCGCGGGCATTCCGTGTGAGGCCCCCGGTACGTACGCACGTGATCGAGTACGAGAGCGAGGGACGCGATCTCCAGGTCGACGGAGACTACGAAGTAGCGGCTGCAGGGTAAGGTAGGCCCTTGAAGTTCCCCTCATCCCCTTTCACTCCGCCCGACGTCGTCCTTTAGTGTGTGCTCGCGCGTATCTGAGACTTATCGGCTGGAGCGTCGCGGCTCCTATCACCGCGGCTGGCGCCCCTTATTGTATTTGCTTGTATTGGCCTTATTATACGGCCCTTTTAATATACCATTAATAAACTCATCATTCCCCTTTAAAATAGTGTCTCTTTTATTACGAGTGATCGTCGAACAGATCCCAATCGACGCATCACAACTGTTTATTTAATAATATAAATGAATTTTTATTAATATTTTGTTTATTAAAAACCGTTTTACGATTTATCTTTTTTTTCCCTAGGAATGTTCCGAACTTCACATTCATCGCGTATATGTAAATTTCTTTATAATCTCTACTCTCTAAAGTTGAAACGGTGAAAATTTCACTAATATCGAAACAATTGCACACTTATCACCGATTTACTGTGAATTCTCATCAAATTTTCTCTGTTTTAACTCTAGAGAGAACGCATACAAATTTCTTATATATACTAACCTTGCGGTTCTCTGACCGCTTACAAGTACGGAAATTAGATCGTCGCTTCCAATGAAGAAAAGTTCGTTTCAATTTGCCGCGAAGAAAAACACATATCAGGTTTCCCACGAAGAATTTTGTGTAGCTTTCCCTTTAATTTTAAAAATTTTAAAAAAAGGTTAAATGATTGAAAAAACCTGGACAAACATCCTTTAAAAAAATTGTGCTTATAGGATCAAAAAACAAGCAGATTTTGTGTTTTCTTTGGAAAAAACGGCAAAATTCCCAAATGTATTTTTTTCGCGGCAAATTTCCGAATGTGTTTTTCTATGTGGCAAATTCCCGAATGTGCTTTTCTTCACGGCAATTCCTAAATCTGCTTTTCTTCGCGGCAAATTCCCAAATATGCTTTTCTTCGCGGTGCGCTCGTGTAAAGTGCTTTTCTTCGTTAGGAGCGACGAGATGTCGTCACCTACTAAAAGTGATCGGTACTAGAATAGCTCATGAATCGACATTAACACATTTTTCAACTTGAAAGGGGTCTTTCCGAAGGTCCGCAGTGGGGCTACTTATTGTTTAATACATACTTTGAAAGATAAACAAATAAAATAAAAAATTTATACTGGTGCATTGAAATGAACGATTGCCAAAGCTCATGCATGCGTCGCGCGATATCACACGTGAGTCTGAAATACTTTTTTCTTCGTGAACAGGATCTTTCCGAAGATCTGCAATGGAACTAGTTATTACTTAATACATACTTTATAAGATTAAAAAATAAAATTGAACATTTATATTAGTACGTTAAAATGAGCTACATTCAAAGCCCATGTGTGCGTCGTGTGTGGGTCAAATGTGTCGGGCGCGCCGTCTGAAATACATTTTCCTACGTCAACGGTGTCTTTCCGAAAATTTGCAGTGGGACTACTTATTGTTTAATACATACTTTAAAAGATAAAAAAATAAAATTAGTAATGGATGTTAGTGGATTAGAATGAGCGGCATTCAAAGTCCATTCGCTCGCCGACATTAACATAGTTTTCTAGATGAACGGAGTCTTTCCGAGGGTCCACAAAGAAACTACTTATTGTTTTAAATATATTTTATAAGATACAAAAATAAAATTGGAAATTAATGTTGGTGTATTGAAATGAGCGGCATTCATAACCCATGCGCAAGATGCGCGGAGGACGTATATACGTAAGTCTCTGGCGCGTCGACTGAAATAATTTTTTTATTTTATTAGTTTATCTTTTGAAATACGAATCAAACAATAAGTAGTCCCACTTCGGACCTTCCGAAAGACGCCGTTCATGTAGAAAATTAATGTAGATGCGCCCAAGACTCGCGTGTAACTTACGCGCGACGCGGGTATTGGTTTTGAATGTCGCTCATTTCGACATAACAGGATAAATTTTTAATATAATATTTTAGCTTACTAAGCATATATTAAACAATTAGTAGTCTCACTGCGGATCTTTAGGAACACTCGTTCATGTAGGAAAATTAAGTAATGTAGGTGCGCCCGAAGTTTACATATGATTTACATATGAGATACGTATTCTTCGGTGTATCGGATATTTTTTAAATTTGGAATTCATTTATTTATATTAAAAAAATGTTTTTATGTGTTAAATAATCATTTTCAATATATTATTTGGCAATTTAAAAATCTTAAAAAGTAATTATTTTCGCTCCAAGAGCGATCCAAACTTCAGACTCATGCACGAGGCTAAAATATCTAAACGGAATATTTTCAAAGTACTAACGAAAGCTCGTTAACAGATGTACCTGCTAACTAAATACTTATACTGGCGCAAAAAAAGTAATTTTGCTTCCCTCTGTCTTATTTATACACGGAGAGAAATGATATGTAAAAATTAAAACAATTTTTAACAAAAATTGCTATACACTATAGTACGATGGAGACAAACTCGTATTTTATT
>JAXIUT010027012.1:0-14278 GCA_035586675.1 Eurytoma californica | reverse complement strand
AATTTATTTATTTATTAATTTATTTATTTCTATTGATTGTGTAAACTGAATAAGTGCATACAAAAATTTCTTAGAATTTATTTTTTTTTCCATGTAAAATTTAGAAGAAATTATTTAAATGAAATGTGCTATGAGTAATGATTATTTCTTTTTTTCATTAGATTTATTAAGTATTACTAAGTACATTATTTTATTACTTAATTTATAGCAATGATTTTTTTAATCTAATCTTCAATTTAAAAAAAAATAATTAAACACTTAGTATGCTAGAATCTAATAATTTCTTAAAATTAAAAAAATTATCTTTAATCTTTAAATTAAATGCAGAGTGTAATGGATATCGAGCTCACCTTAACGACGCCGTATCCTTTGGAGCGCAATTTGAAGAGGCAAGGCACGACGACAGCTGGGGAGACGGCTGAGATAACGCTACCTAGAAGGAAGCCCCAGATCCAGGGTAGACCGAGAAAGTAGTGGGTGGTTACGGCACAAACTACGGTCTCGACCGTCCACGGTACCAAGCCCACTTTCGGTACTGTTATCCTCATATTCTTCATTGCGACTGGGTCCAGGTCCAGTCCTGCCCTTGTCAAGATTATTACCAGAGCTACTTTTCTGAAATTATTGTACGTTATTAATTTCGTTTTATTCGTATTTGTTAACTAGGTAATCCTTAAGGTGGGTTTCTACTTATAAATCTGATATTTTTATTTTTTGATCTACACTTTTGGAACGTTTGAAATATACATTTTATAAAAGGTTATATATCGAAACAAAATTTCCATCACCTGCTAAATTTGTTTCAAAAACTTAAACTCACTTTATAAGCAGTATCAGTTTTTTCAGAAGTTCAGCAATGAATAACGCGGACAATAATTTGACTCAAATAGTGTTTCGATGGCTTTTGTTTTTGCTTAAATATCTTAAAGATAAAAGTAACTCTATAGAAAATATTTTAACTCTATAGAAATATCCTACAGGATGATCTTCCATCTTGCAGGATATCGCGTTCTTTTTCCTGCAGAAATGGTTTCCTGTAGGATATCCTGCAGGAAGTCCTGTGAGATATTTCGATAAGGGTGTACCTAACTGAACTGTAAAACATGAAAAAAATGATTTTTGGTTAAATTTGAATAGAAACCCACCTTAAACATAAATTAATTGTAAGAAATTAAAATTTTCCGTTTAAAAGAATAAGCAGAAAATCAATGAATTAATTTGTTGGTAGTAGAGAAAATACATACGAACATAGTTACATATTCTAATTTATAATGTGGATAAAAGCTGAATTTTTGCTAGAACTGCTACTATTCGGGTAGTTTGAAAAGTTTTTTAATTCTCTCTATGTGTAAATATTCAATTCAAAGTTATATAGCAAGGTAATTATAAAATTTATTAAAACGTTTAACTTGATAGTAAAAATAATTTTGTGAAATGTACATGTAACACTAATAAAAAAATACTAAAAAACCCTAACTCATAAAAATGCGGTTTTCATTTAATCAAGAAATCGTTTGAATTGATGAGACAATGCGAGGCACCTATCGTCATGATAACGAAATGCTCATAAGAAAGTGAGGCAGGCCAAGTCCAAACAGTATCATAAAGCCATTGGTCATCTCTCCAACGAAGCTCGATCGCTTAATCCAATAAAAAAGAGAAAGAGAAAAAGAGTGCAAAACCGTCGGCAAATCGTCATCACGTGCCCGTCATTAACGAGCGAAACTAAAGTGTAGATCCTGAGACACTTAGGAAGAAGTGGCTAGATTGGTCAGCGGGTCCGATTCGAATTGACGTCCGCTTCGCTCGCTGGCCCGCAAATTGGTGCGCGTCCACCGCGCGGGCGCTAATCGACGGGAAGGGGAGAGGGAGCCTCGCTAAGTGTTAAGGTAAAAAAGAAGAACCCGTCCCCCCGAGGAAGTTTGCGCAAATCGAACGAAAAAATAAAAAAAAAAGGAAAATTTAGCGGCGTGTGCGCTCGCATTAGCGGCGTGTTATTTATTCCGCGCGCTCACATGACCGCGCGTTATATACGTATATACACGCGCTGCCCCGCCGCTATTCGATAATCGGTTAAGTGGCGAGCACGCGCTTTTTATTTTTCTCTCTTATCGGTCCTTCGACACACTTGGCCGAGCGCGCGGCGCACGCGCTCCTCCGCCTGAATCATCGCCGCGGCGAGAGTCATGTGACGACGCGCCGGGAGCGTCCGCCTGTATGCACAGCGTGTCACGAGTTCTCGGCCCGTCACGTGCCTTCTGTCAAACATCTTTTTTTTTTTGCTTGCGGTTTTTTCTCTCTTTTCTTCCTCCCTCGCGGAGACCGCGCGCCGCGAGCTCTTAGATATATATGCACATATACGTGTGCGAGCGCCGGTCTTTCACTGACGTCTTTTTTCACCTGATGGGACTTGATAATTTGTACGAGCGGTTTTTTTATTTCTATTTTTTTAGAGTATGTATGTAGGGTGCGACGTCATCGCGGGCAGTTTCGAAGGCATTAAGAGACGCCGGGAATGTTTACAAAGGCGTTTAATGGAGCAAGGCCCGGCTGACGTTCATCTGTGCGGAGTAATAAAAAAATGGTAAAGGCGCCGGGGCGGTGCTCGACGGCGAGCGTTTAAGGTGGTGCATCGACTTTTACTACTTTTCTCAGATTTACTTAATATTCGGTTTATATGCTAATTTGGATTTTCTTACCGAAGGGTAACATTTTGAAAGACGACTCTCAAAATGGGGAAGAGTGAAAAACCACTCGAAGCGAGTGATAACTCAGCTAATCGAGCTTCGAATGGCTGAATTTTTTCTTAAGAGGAGTGATTTTCACTCCAATAGAGTGACTTTTTGAATTTTTCTTCTACATTATGAAAGTGAAAAGATATATTATTAATCAAATTTCAACACGAATTTTATTTAAACCTTTAATTTTGTTTGTAAAATCGAAATTTTTAAACAACCGATTTTTCAGGCAGGGTTGCTATTTTCGGGGAAAATTCTAAAAGGAATTAATTCGGTCGAGTAGTATATTATTTTATTCATATTCATGTTTTTTATTATAAATTTAATAAAATCTTCATTTCAATCTGACTTAATGAAATAGATGCACGCTGTAACATGTAAACTAACTATTAAGGTATTTAATAAACATTTCGACTTTATTTAGATTTTGTTAAAATTTTGTTTTCGTACTATGGTCGATAGATTAAAAAAACTTATTATTTTATAAAATCACATTTTTAACAATGTTTTATTCCATACGTTATATGTTCATTTTAAAAAATCCTAAATTGAAACTTGATAATATAGTCTGCAAGAAGATGTCAATTCACATAATTATTTTTGTAGTAAATAAGCTAACCCTTAGTGAAAAGAGCATTTTATCAAATATCATAAAAAATATTTCCTTCTTCATTTATTAAAACCTATTTAGTGTTAGTATAAGAATAATACAAGAAAAAAACGTAAGTATTAAGTTTCGTGGGTCTTCCGGTGTGCTTTTTAATTTTGTAAGCTTTTAAAGTCATGATACTGGTACGGATGAAATCTACATTATTTGATATTTTATCCACTGTTTATTCAGATTTCAGATTTTTCCGTTATACTATTTAACAACTTTTCCAAAAATTATCCCTAAACATTCTATTATTTGAACCCTATATCGAAGCCCTGCAGCGCTGCCTCCGCCGAATTACACGTCTTAATAAGGGATAAATTTTTATTTTCGCTCGTCGGCGTGTAAAAACTTTAATGCTATCATCGGCTTTAATTTTGAGAAATCTCAAGACTTTCGCGTGACTCGCTCGAATTAGCGGGGCTAATCGCCCGAGACAAGCGGGACAATTGGATATGTACATTGACGGATGAATTTAGTGCGAAGCGCTGAATGTAAACAGCGCGTAAATCAATAAAACTGCGATGGGAGAAAAAGCCGTTGAAATGCGCGATTAGCATTGAATTAAATCGATTTGCCGGCGAGCGCGCGACGCGCGGCAAATCAAGCGTCAATAATAGCCGACGTGCCGGGCAATAATGCAATCGAGATGCTTTTATAATTGCTTTTCCTTTAAACTTACATGAGGGTTTTACACTGTATGTAACACGCGCGTAACCTTTCCACCTGCGTCGCCTATTTTAATTTTAAATTCGACTTTTAATTGCCCACGAATGAGTTTCCTTCATAATTTTCCATTGATAAATTAGACAGGGTTTCTTTTTTTTCTGCTAATCATCACAGGCTACGACGAGCGCGAAAGTGTTTGTAAATCCGCATATTGTTAAGCTTTGTTTGAGTGACGTAAGTCGTAGTTGCGGCGAATCGATCGCCCTAGTGTCAATAAAATGCCGACGCGGTAAATCGATAAAAGTGAAATTTCACTCCGCAATGTGGAATTTAATTTCTTTAAAGTGATATATCGTTAACATATCTTACAAAGTGAAATAATTTAATTCACTGTGCAATTCAATCTTTTCACTCTGTATATAAGAGTTACTTTACGAAAGTAAAAAATTGCTCTATGCAAGTCATAACTTGATTTAGTCAAATTCACTCTACAGGAGTGAAATTTCACTTTTGGAATTAAAACTCTTAATTTTCACTCTTCCTACTCCTTTCATATCAAGAGATATTGTACAGTCTACTTTGCTAATGTGAAAGGGTAGAAAATCACTCAATTCATTGCAATCAAGTGATTTCACTCTTTAGAAAATCAAAAGAAAAGAATTTAGAAAAAAAAATTTAAAAGAATTTTAGAAAACAACAGAAGATTAAAATTTCACACTTATCGAGAGATGTACTATGTAAAGTTGCTCTCTATTCATGTATACGTGACATTCACGAACTTCACGTGACAATAGGTAAATATTCATTTAATCGATAAGTGGATGATTTATGACAATAAGGTAGTACTGTCGTAATTTCAATTACCATTGAGATTGATCAAATTAAAAACACTGATCAATATGAAACTACAAGTGATTCAGCGAAATTTTTAACTGTCGTAAACAAGAACAATTAGCTCTTTTACATTATTACACTTTTAACACAGCTTTAAAGGGAAATTGGTTTTATTTTGTTATTACAAAGGAATACTATTGAAATTTGTACGAAAACTTTTTTGAAAAAAGTATTTAAAAATCATTTAGTGATTACAAACGTATGAAGTTGGTGAGTTTAAATACAATGAAATGAAATGAGAGTGTATTTGTGTGTACGTACACATAGGCTACAAGTATGTAACGTAGGTATAGCCCCTGTTTAGACTTAGTACGTATCGACAGTACTATTATCTTAAGAAAGTGCATGTAGATAAATTTAACAATTTTCTTTATAATTTAAACATTTTTATTCATATTTATATAGTGCATATAATTATAATAATGAAATGATAATAATACTAATAATATTTAATATATTATTATGTTAATGAAATTGACGCAAATACATTTTATTTACTAAGTACAAATGTTTCAAGTAACATTTGACTTAACTATTCATCCACTCATTTGAGAAAAGTTTCACTTATTCAATTTTAGAGGGTACCATGACGAACGCCAGTACCCAGTGCATTAAAAAGTAAGAAGCACAATTCAGGGCCGCTTGCGCAATAAGCATAGTATACAGCCGATGAAAAACAATGCATTTCCCGGCTGCGTCTCAATTATGTTTGAAGAAAAAGCGCACCTTTGAAATTCATCCCCGCTGATTATGCAAAGTGTCTAGAGCCCCGCTACGGGTGTATATTTAAAGCCGAATCGCGCACCGCCGACTGCTCATCAATAATATCAAAGTCGAGGTCTCGCGGCGCTTTCTTTTTTCCGCCTTACCCGTGAGTCCGAACATTTTTTTTTATCCAAGTCCGCGTTCTTTAGCCTGGCCGAGCGGAAGAGTCGCGCGCCGGTGGATAAGTACACACGCGCACTTGGGCATTTTTGCGCGTTTTCTCCGGCGGGGAAAAGAATTTGGAGAAAAAAAAGTGTCGGCTTGCGCAATGAGATTTCAACGTTATATAAATAAAGCGAGTTGTTATCGCGCGCCTCGAGGAAACAATATCTGATCGGCATTCCGCTGCACACGAGAAAAATAATTATCACCGCGCTGCGCTCTTGTCGTAATTGGATAATCGATGGAAAAAAAGTATCTCATAACTTTGTCGCGCTAATCCGCGTAAGAGGAGGAGATTTAGTGGCGTGCGAAAGTTTTTTCGAGGAATAACTTAACTGGTAGATTAGTCGAGATATGTCATTTTAATAAGCTTTTTATATTTCTTTTTGTTTCGAGTTATAAACAATTGTAAGTGCTACAGTAACAAATGAAATATTTGAGATTGCATCGTTCTAAATATGAGGAAGTAATAATTGCCTTTGTCAAAGAATTTTCGCTTATTTACATTTAGATGTGTAGGATATTCTTCACAATTGATGTTTTTTCAGTTTAATCAGCAACTGCCCATCAAAGATTTTTTTTATGCAGGTATTATATGCACGAAGTTTGGTCGTTTTCTTTTTTTTTCTAAAAATGAAAAAGTGAGATATAAACAACATTATATAAGTGTTATTTAAATCAGACCATTTCCAACAAAAAATTATTTTTTTAGATTTATAAACAACATCAATCCAAACATTATACAAAGATCCTATTAAAAGTAGGTATATCCAATTTTTTGGTTGTTTTCTTTTTTACATAAAACTAAAAAGTAAGATAAAAAAATTTATATTTCTGTTTCAAACTCATCAATTCTAACAAAAAATAGTATTTTTTTTAGATAATAAATAATTATTCAAAGTACTATTACATGTAAAATATATTCGACTTCTTTTTTCACTTAACATTAAAAAGTGAGATAAAAAAAATTATCCTGCTGTTCAAATCTATAACAAATTCCAAAAGAATGCATTTTTTCGGTTTAATAAACAATTACCCAAAGAGTCTGCTAAATATATGTAAGATTTTTTTTGTAAAATTTTCTTTTCTTACTTAAAATTAAAAAGTGAGATGCAAAAAAACTTCTATTGTCGTTTAAATATGACAATGACCAGCAAGACTATGTCCGTTAAAATACTACCGATCGTATTTTTAGATCGCATTAGCGCTCAAATCGTTCAAGCAGTAACGTGTAGCAGCAGAACGAAATAAAAGCGCGTTTAAAAGCAAAAGTTTTAAAAAGCAATAAGATCTAAAAAAAAGCGAGCAAAAATAAAACTCACCTTATGTCGGTGACGACAGCGTTGTACTTGCTGTCGATGCTCAGTAGCCCGGCGTTCTGCATGACGATGCCCGTGAGCAGCATGCCGATCAAGGCGGGCAGGTTGATCAAGGTGACGAGCCATCCGGCGAAGTGCGCTATGATCGCCAGCAGCGCCAAACTGAAGAGTCCGCCCCCGGGCGCCGCGTCCGCCCCTATGATCGAGTAGAACACCCCCCAGAGCAGCAGGCCCAGCAGCACGAGGCAGATGATCCGGGCGAACTTCCGGTAGCTCGGGCAGAACGGCCGGGGACAGGCGCGCCGCCAGCCCTCGGGCTCCCAGGAGTCGGCGTCGCCGCGGCCGTGGCACCGCGCGCAGAATAGGTACAGCCAGGACCTGAAATCCCAGGGCTCGATCATAATACAGTAGCCGAGCGCGCGCACGCCTCGCGGCCACCCGACCGCCACTGACCGCGCCGCGAGCTTCTCTCTCCCTTCCTTTAGCGTCCCATTGATTTCGCGCGCCGGCTATAAGCGCCGATCCAGGGCTCCGGACTCTAGAGTCCAGGGAGGGAAACGCATTATTTCTATTTCTCGCGTCGTCGCTTGGATGTGGTGGTGCGTTCATGAGCTTTTGCCCGGCAAGGGATGCGTAAGAGGCTCGCCGGAGCGGAGCGAGCTCGGGAAATCCGATTAAGCAATTGGACGAGCGAGCGACGTGTTTTGCTTCTTTGATTTAATATCGCGGCTCTTGATCGACTTGATAACGTAAATTTTTTATTGCCCAGTCGACTTTTATCTAATCTAGAGGCTACCGGCTATTACTTAATGCGCAACTTTGCGTGTTGTTGCGACGGGATTGTCAAAATATAAGACACGCGGCTACCGATCATGGAGATATTTCTAATTGAGTCCCGTGTGTGCTTATGTTTTTCTTTAAAGGGACTAAAGTCTGTCAAGTATTAATTAATGTGCATTCGCTTGTTATTTAAATGAGATTCTCAAATGGTTCGAGCTTCAAAATATAAGTCGTGTAGCTACTGATCACATAATTACTCTAAATTGACCTAGACACTTGTTCATAGTTTTGTTTTCATTAAAAGTACCTAAAGGCTGTAAGCTAGTTAATTAATGTGCATTTACTTGTTATTTCTACTAGTCGAGCTACAAAATATAAGCTACGTGGCACCGATCACGTAGATATTCAAAATATTGTCCGACTTATGTGTTCGTATTTTTTTATTTATTTTTTTCTTTAAGATTACTTAAAAGCTTTCAACTATTAGTTTGTTATATTTCAATGAGATTTTCAAACGATCGAGCTTCCGAATATAATCTTATCAACATACCGATCGGGTAGATATCCTGAGTTTATGATATACCTACGTCTGTTTTTTTTTCTTCTTTAAAAAGTAAAAGCTATCAGTTATTGATTAACGTGCATTCACGAGTTATTTCAATGAGCTTTTCAAAAGATCGAGCTTAAAAATATAATCTATCGCACTACCGTTCATGTACACATCTCAAGTTGAAAAAATTACTAATTCTCTTTTTTTTTCTCTTAAATTCTATGAAGACTACCGGTTATTACTTAATGGCTATATTAGATTTAATTAGATGAAATTAACAAAAGATCGAGCTTGAAAATACAATGTATCTACAGATCACGTAGACACTCCAAGTCAGTCGAGAAACTTTTTTTAATAATTCGTATTATTTTGTCGAAATTTCAAACGCTTGAATTTAAAATCACAATTTATTAAACTACGAATTGCGAAGTCACTGCCAGTGATAAGCCCTTTAAAAAAATAATTTCCGTGTATTTCTCTACCAATTAATTAGATACTCTAAGTCAATGCAGTTTTTCTTTATACAGTTCATATTATCCCGGTGAAATGTTCAAACGTTTCAATTTTAAATGGCAATTTATTGGACTACCAATCACGTAGTCACCGTGAATCAATGTTGCGTCCTTTAGAAAAAATAATTCGCGATTACTCCTCTACTGATCAAGTACACACTACATAAGTAACTGAAGAATCTCTTTTTTAAATAGTTAGCATGAAATTTAGAAAGAGTTTATTGGAGTACCGATGACATAGTTACTCCAAGTCACCGATGTTCGTTCAAAATATAGTAAATAATTCGCGTTTATCTCTACAGATCACGTAAACACTCCAAGTCAATGAATAGTTTTTTTTTAAATAGTTCATATGCTTTCCCGGCGAAATTTCATTGGATTTAATTTGATTTTAAATTTGATTTTAAATTTATTAATACAATTTTTTAAACTACCAATCGTGTAGTCAATACTGCGTCCTCCAAAAAAAAAGGAATTCGCATTTATCCCTCTACCGATCGCGCAGACATTCCAAGTCCTTTTTAAATAGTTTATATTATTTTGGCAACATTTTAAAACACATTTTAATGGATTATCGATCGCGTAGTCGCTTCAAGTCAATGATGAGTTCTTTCTTAAAAAACGACATGTTTCAAAAGACGATTTATTGGTCTGCCGATCACATAAAAACAACTCTGAATTCACCGAAGCACCTCCCCCATTTTTTCATTTCGTAATAAAAAATTAACCACGTCTCTTACCTCTCGATTTGATCGGAGTACTCGACCTTCTCCCTGATGGAGCTGGACAGACTAAACGCGGACTTCTTCCTGCTGATCGGGAGGTGCTTGCCGTTCTCCAGGTCGACCTTGTGCAGGTTCTCGACGCTGCCGGGGCTGCTGACCGATGTGTGATGCAGTATCGACCTCTTCCTCTCGACGGACTGGCCTAGCATATCCGGCGAGGACGCCGAGTTAATGCTTATCCGCGGGTGCCCCTCGTACGCCGGGTTATCCTGGCCGCACGGGCTGTGCTGGTCGCTGATGGAGACGCGCCGGTGCCGGCCGCCGGTCTGCTCCTCCATGGTCATGGCGAATGTCCTCGCGACAATCGAAGCGCGTCGTTATGCCGTCCGTCCGTACGGTCGGGTGTCCGCGGAGCGTCGTCGGTCGTCTCAGGCGGCGGTCGCGCACTCCTGGCCCATCGCGACTCGAGGCGCGTCTGATAAAAGGCGCGGACGAGGCTCGTCCCTAACTGATGATCGCCGATCGGCCGATCGGCCGAGCGAGTGCGGGCCCGCGAGGTGGGGAGCGTGCTGCGCCCCTCTGCGCCGGATCGTCGCGGAGCCGGCCGCTCGCGCGAATATACATACGAGCGACGGTTTTCGCCGAATCCGAGAGACGTGGCGCTAGAAATTGCCTAATTGTGAATTTGCGCATTCCAATTTTTAGGTACGACTACTACACGGAAGTGCCTTATGTTTTCGCTAGAACAAAAAATGGGTATACGTGCGATTTTGTTTGTTTATACGATATCTCCTTTGGATTTCGACAGAATTGGCTGAAATTTTCACAGAACCTTCGTCTTACTACTAGAAGGTGACAATAAGGTTTGTGGCCCATTATATAAAATCCTACGCATACAGCCGCAAAGAGTACATACAAAAAATGAAACAAAATCAGTTTTCTTGCTCTATCTTGAAAAATAATGATTATTTAAAAAAAAGGCTGAAAATGCTTCTGAAAATCTTTTTTGTATACAAAATTTTTTTTGTGGAAGGTAATACTTTTGACAGAATTGTGGTTGAATGTTGCTAAAAGCTCAAAAAAGCGTATTTTAGCCAATAACTTTGGTTTCTGACAAAAATGTTAAATACAAAAGCTGTACCTAGATCTCAAAAAAATACAACTTTTTTATATCTATCATTTTTCTCTAAAATTGAATCCAAAAAAATGGCAGATGATTATCGATTTAAAAACGCCTTTTAACATTAAAAAAAAAAACAGCTTTTTGCCTCCAAACATTTTAGGATGACAATTTACAATAAAACTTTAAACATAAAAGTTGTTGAGCTCAAAAACACATTTTTATGTTTAATATTTTTCTCTAAAATTGACTCCAAATGAATCGAATGATTGATTTTCGATTAAAAACTGTCATTTTGCAATAAAAAAACATCTCGTACTATCATAATGAAGAGCGATCGCCATGTGACGAGCCTAGTTTTTTATTTTTTTTCTTGATATGTTAGAAGACACGTTGGGCGTTATTTTTTATATTAGGGGATAGAAAATGCGTTTTCTAGTCTCTGTGGAGTAAAATATAATTCAAATATCGATTGATGGCATAATAAATACAGCTAATTTTTTACTCAAAAAAATTTCTACATATTTATTTTAATTTATCTTTTTTACAATGAATAATTTTCAATCTAATTGTGAGTTGATTTGGATGCTTTCAGATTTATTTTATGACCCAGGCTTATTATTTTAATTATTTGGATGTCAATTCCAAAACGCGTTTAATAATTTGTTTGAAAATCGTTTACACTGTTTTATCGCCATCCAGATTTTTATTTATCCAACCTGTTTTTTACTTACTAGGGAAGAAGTATTACTTTTGGGTAAGGGATTCTTTCGATACTTCGGGAATTATTTTGTTATCCCAATTAGGTAGTAAATCAATGTAGGAAGATCTAACACTTATAATTTTGAAAGCCATAGATTACCAAAAATTTATGTTCATTAAGTAGAGTAAAATTTTGGATTTTACTTTGAGAGTTAAAACGTCGAAATTTTTTTTCCCTTAAAAGTTCGAAGTATTGAATATGAGTACCGACATTAAGATTAATGTGATTTTTATAGTTATTTTGTATAGATACCGATTTTTAAATATTCCTATCTTTAGAAAAAAAATGTTTCGACGTGTAGCTTCTCAATTTAAGATTTTTTTCACAATTTTTCTTTTTATTACAGATGAAATTTCTACGCCGTATAAGACGAAGCGTCGAAAAAAGAAATGCAAAATGTTGTCTATCTGCGCGATGAAAATATGTAAATATTTCTTAGAATTGGAGATTCTGAGCTTTGTAAATTTTAAGTATTATGAACCTTATTATTTTGCCTCTTTCAGTGTGGTATAAGAAAATACCCTTTAAAGTTTCATAAGAATTCGTGACCCAAAAATTACATTTTCTCCTAGTCTGTAAAAACGATGATATTTTTTAAATAAGAGTGATTGTAGGAGTTTTTAATCGGAAAAACTGTTTGAAAAGTAAAATCGCATAAAAATACTCAATGATAATAAGGAGAACCAGAATTGATAAATAATGTATATAGAAGGTAATAATGGATGGATAAACCCTTATTCCTATATTCTAATTTAACATTTTTATAATCATACTAATATATAATGACATTAATCTTTTCATAAATAATACCTGATTTGACAAGCGTAATTGGGGAAAACTACCACTACCTAATAGAAAGTCAATTTGATATGCTTATACGCGGGGACATTTAAAACTGTAACCGCAAAATTACGACGCTAATGTGATTTTCCATCGCTCACGGTATTACAACGTTCAAGACTATAAGTGTGCAAAGTGGTTATTTACCTCATGTGACTTATTTCGTCACGTGAAGTGACAAAAAGTCACATGATGATGTAAACATCATAATCAGCCTCTACACCCGCGTCAAAAAGTCCTACTATTATCCATATAATTAAACGTTGACAAATGTTTAAATGGACATTTTTCCAATTAAACAAGAAGTCAACATAAATATCGCTAAAAAGCCCGCAGAAAAAGTCGAGCTGAAATATGCGCGCGCCTCCGTACATCCGCAATACGAGCGAGCAGTCACTCGCACAGCCGCTCGAATTGCCATCGCGCGATTAATTGAACCGGCAGACGTTACAAATCCCGTAAAATCTTTATTTTTAGCCGCTCCCGCGCGGACTCGCTCTCGTTCCGTCGGGGCGCGTGATACGGAACTGAAAAAAATTAGCGGCGCGGCGCGTCTGTTAGCCGTTTGGCACCGATTCGCGCCGGCAGTGACGCCCATCAGCCGGGCAGGATGACGATCGAGAAAAAGGCGTCTAATTAGAAAAAGGTGAAAAAATAAAGAAGAGACTGGACGGGCGCACGCGATAATGACGGCGACAAAGCGCGCGGAGCGTTAGACGCGCCGATTGCGCAACGCGCGCGGACTGACCTTACGCTACCGGCCCGTACGCACCTTTGCGCATGTGGGTGTGCCGGACGGCATGGAACTCATTGGAGTAAATGACGGCCGGACTTTTTCGCGCCTGCACGGACTGATCGCGCGGACGCCGAGACACGGCCAATGCCGCGCCGCCGATTCGGAGTGCGCGGGCACGCGCGCCGTCGGTGACGCGCTCCAAGGAAGCGACCTCCTTTTTTTCGGTTATAATTTATGCCGAGAGGGTAATATGTTATTTTTTTTATTTAATGTTCTTCTTTTTCGGCTTACTTTTTTTTTTGTTTGTTCTTTCTTTTAGCGAGTGCAATGTGCGGGCGTGCGCGAAATGCTGAGTACGCCGAGCTATTGTTTATGCACAAAAAGTGAGTGCTAAGGATTTAAGAAAACGTTTTTAGAGGCTTTTGCGCAACGAGGAAAATTTAAGATAAAGTAAAGTTCTTTTTTTAATTTGACTAGCAAAATCCAGCGCTCAATTACTTTCTCTTCATTTTTCATAAATTTCAGAAAATTTCAAAAAAATACTTAATTGTCAATAAATTTTTATTTCAGAAGGGCAATCATTCTTTTTAATTTATATTCAAAACATAATTATAGACAGGTTATGTTGATTTTCATTTTTGAGGTTAAAAACTAAATCAGGATTTATTAAAGATGTCATTTAATATATAAATTTAGAGTATAATTAGAAAATTTAAAAATTTATATTTAATTCATTACTCTATTTAAATAAACTAAAATATAAAACTGATATCAAAATGCTTTAATTTTGGCGCCACCAGATGTGTAACCATTATCCAATCAAATCTCTTTTTTCGGGGCTTCACAACATCCTGCCATCGTTTTTTTTAAGAGAGAAGAGAGATAAGATCGCGGGTGCAGTGGATGGAAATAAAATTTTGTATATTAAAAAGATGTATTTTGTATAGCTCTAAAATGCATTTTCAGCTTTTTTTTAAATAATCAATATTTTTCAAGATAGAGCAAGAAAACTGATTTTTTTTCATTTTTTGAATGTACTCTTTGTGCGGCTGT